>CANNZV010003527.1:0-90940 GCA_947561585.1 Caprella mutica
ACTAAGATTCAAGGGCAGCCTAATTAAAGAATACACTAATAAAAAATATTTATAACATATATAAACATTCATATAAATCTTCATGGAAATCAAATAAACATATATATTATATTTTTTAAAAATATATATATATATATATATATATATTTTTTTTTAATCTATAATTTTTAATATATATTTTTTTCATTTTACTCTTGATATCCCATTAATTTCGGTAGCCGGTATGATGCTCGAAAACAATTGCTAGAAAGACAATTGCTCGAAAACAATTGCTCGAAAAACATTTGCTCGAATGAACAATTCCTCGAAAAACAATTGCTCCACCGAACAATTGACCGAATGAACAATTGCTTGAATGAATAATTGCTCGAATGATAAATCGTTCAGATACTATAAAATATATGATATACAGTTATTATTCATTACTAATTAGAAAAAAAGGACGATTAGGTGCGGCTATTTGAAAAGATTTCACTTCATGATGAACTGACTTTAAACAATATTAACTAATTAACAGTTGCTCAAATAATCAGATTTCGAATTATAAATCGATTTAAGTACAAGAAGAGGAAAAGTCAACCAGATAATGGCTACCGAGAAGGGAAAATTTAATAAAAACAAGTGGCACAAATACCTGAGATTATGCTAAGTGTGTCAAGAAGAACCCCTCCCTCCATCCTGGGATAGGCTGTTCCCATAGCTGAGTTTCTTAAACCTAACCCCAAGAACATCTCGTCGGAACCCAGTGAAGATATTGACTGACAAAAAAGAAAACGAAAATTATAGTACCCAAAATTGCTGAATCATTCCTGTTCAATAAAAAAAGCAAGGAAGATTAAAATTTAACAACAGTATTATTATTGATAGTAAATAACGATGAAAAATATGAACCAGGGTGGTTACTGGTTAAGCGCAGCTAATTGAAGTAATCCAACTTCATGACTAACTGGCTTTTATTAATTTGAATACTGAACAATTTGTTACAGTAATTCTTATTAAAAAGGACATTCAGATCTTGAAATTCATTATTTTAATTGAAATAGCATTCGTTAGTTTCAAACTTTTAATATTAGCGTTTTTATTTTACAAATTGACGATTGTAATCAAGCTTATTCATTATAAAAGGAAAACTGATAGATGCCGTAATAAAGAAGGTATTCGAAAACATTTGATGAATTCCAAAAAGGTTTATCTGTCAGAAAGCTGCTGAAATTGGAGGTGTAGCAAGATCTACACTTTTGGATTATACTAATAAACATTCGAAGAAATATTTAAAATGTAATTTACTAACTTTAATGTAATTCTAAGAAAAAAGGAAATAGTTATACTCAAAGTAAACAGAAAAAGTTATACCATTCTCTTTTTTGATATATAGCTATTAAATATAAAGATAATTTCACAGTGATTACTCATGAAATATCTATATTTTGTTGGAGAAAAT
Source organism: Caprella mutica (assembly GCA_947561585.1). Taxonomy (NCBI): domain Eukaryota; kingdom Metazoa; phylum Arthropoda; class Malacostraca; order Amphipoda; family Caprellidae; genus Caprella; species Caprella mutica. Next base: position 1,442 of record CANNZV010003527.1, read on the forward strand.
GTTCTATCATTACAATTATTATGGTAAATTTTCAAATACAATTAATTTTTATTACTGTGAATAACAAAGCATGGTTTATTACAATTAAATTTGTTGATCCGAATTCATTCCTAACGTTTTCGAATGAAGGTTTAAACTGTGAAGCAGTCTCAATAAAAATTGAAGAAAAATGCCTTATCTACACACATAAATCATAAATAGTACAATTCGAATTGGTTTACGAATTATTGAGTTTTTTTTTAACAAAAACTGTCCGAATTCTCCCGGTTCTCCCCTAAATAAACCCATAACCTTTAAAAAATAGAAAAATTGTAATTTTTACTTTTCAAATTTCCATAAAAACTTTTGGAAAAAAAGCTATTCATTTATGTAGAACACTATGAAATGTAGAACACTATGAAATAACTCCCATGTCTCTAGCTCAAAATTGAAGGAGGTGAAGCAATTTTGCAAGTACTTCCCTACTTATTTTTCTAAAGGAGAAGTGGGGTTTGAATCAAATTTTAGGCATTTTCAGATATCAATTCGTATCTTCTCCCTGAGTTTTGAAGATAGAGACAAACGGAAAGTTGCAACTTGCTCATCATACACTTTGCTATATAAGTATATGGCGTTTTGCTCCATTTTTTTGTCCACTTCAAATATTTTTCATTTTTTCCAAATATCTCTTTCATTTTTTTGTCTTTTTTTTTCAGAGAAGAATAATTATTACGATTTTCTTTTTCTGAAACAAAAACTTTTTTTCAGAAATGAATTCGAAATAGCTCACATACAATAATTGTACAGTCAGAATTTATGATCTGAAAAATTCAGAGAGGAGTTACGAGTTTAATAAAATATCCTCTTTGGGTTTGAAGGAGTCGTAAATTACTTAAAACAATGGTTGTTCAGAAACTTAATGTACATTCGGAAAAATGAAATCCATGGTATTCACAACTTCAAAAGCAAATTTTTCTTAGGCGATACGGTCCTATTAAAAAGAGCTTATTTCTTCTGCAATGTAAAAGCGCAAGTGTAAAGCGAGCTCCACGTATATGTTAATTGATTGCATTCTAGAATTTAAATGTATTTATGTTTTGTGATTCAATATAGCTATTTACCATTATTTATATTGAATTTTCCGTACTATTTTGATAACTCACATAAAATGAACTGTTGAGCGAAAGGTATTCCAACTTTAAAAATAAATTCCCACTGAACTGATTTAAACTTTCTGGAACTTTGGAATGGTTTTGTACTTTAATGTTCAAAGTGCAAATATTGAAAATAGAATGATGTTAAAATATACATATTGAAAAAAAAGGTTTCAATGGGATTCTAAGTACCAGTATTTATCATTTTGATTACATTATCACTTTAACAGTTTGGACTAATTTTATATTTTCATAAAGAAACAATTTTAAATAATATAATTTAGTGAACGATAATTGCATTCATAACTGTACGGCAATTCTTAACTGTACGGGAACACTTAATTTACCCTATAAATAAATAATTGCATCAATTATACTTTTAATATTTCCATATTTCATAATTTAGTTCCTGGACACCGAATCAAGTCTCTGTTTCAGTCTTTGGCTGACATCGTAATGAGGCTTTGCGGAATTTCCCTCCATTTGTCTTGCAGATCTTCTTAGAAACAAAATCTTTGTACTTCACTAATTATCAAAGGAGAGAAATAAACCATTGCAGGAAAAACCATGGATCCTGTTACAGGGATTGTTTGGGGAGAGAATTTGATGTGAACTGGAGAGAGAATTTGATATGAACTGAAGATAATTTCATGAGTTAGCAGGCAATTCATTTAATTATTCAATATTATTACTTAACGATTAATTATTTTCATCCTATTTACATATCCTTGAATATTTTTAATCATACTTTCTTTTAACTCCATTGTATTCAATGTTTAATGGTGCTAATAAAAATCTTAAAACTCTATTGAAATATTCCCAAGGATTCAATTATATTATATTGTAGGTTTATTGTAGAGTAGCCTGGTTACCTAGAGTAGCCTGGTTACCAAGAGTAGCCTGGTTACCTAGAGTAGCCTGTTTACTGAGAGTAGCCTGGTTACCTAGAGAAGCCTGATTACCTAGAGTAGCCTGGTTACATAGAGTAGCCTGGTTACCTAAAGTAGCCTGTTTACCGAGAGTAGCCTGGTTACCCAGAGTAGCCTGGTTACATCGAGTAGCCTAGTTACCTAGAGTAGCCTGGTTACCTAAAGTAGCCTGGTTACCTAGAGTAGCCTGTTTACCTAAAGTAGCCTGGTTACCCAGAGTAGCTTGGTAACCCAGAGTAGCCTGGTTACATTGAGTAGCCTGGTTACATAGAGTAGCCTGGTTAACTAGAGTAGCCTGTTTACCGAGAGTAGCCTGGTTAACTAGAGTAGCCTGTTTACCGAGAGTAGCCTGGTTACCTAGAGTGGTACACGGAAAACTGCCAGGCGGTAAACTGCCGAAGCGGAAAACTGCCAGGCGGAAAGCTGCCTGTCACTTACTGGAAATCTAATGACTTTAGTCAATAATAACATTTTAATTTATAAAAATGTTGTTCGCCCAACGTTAAGGAACATTCATTTTTACTTAGTATACAAAACAAAAATAATAATTAAATCTAGACAATTAATTAGAAAAATATGTAAATACATAAATATTAAAGATATAAATGAAATATAATATTGAAATTAAAAACTAAAATCGTTCTTAGAAAAGGTTTAAAATTTTAAGAGAAGAAACAAAGAAATATTAGTATTAGGGACAGAGTACAATTTATTTGTTTACACATCGCATCTTTAAATTATCAGTTCATAACGCGCTAACTGTCTAATTTTTTTTATAATTTGAGAATTGAACAAGCTAGCCTTCAAACTTATTATAAAACAACTTCGATATATGTTTGTGAAATATTTAGAATTTGCAACACAACATATATGATTATTAAACTGCTATTACCTTCCAATAGTACCTAATTCTTTGACAATTTCACTCGATCGAATTGGATTGTATATTAATTAATAATACTTGTTACATATAAAGGAATATTGTATAAATGAAGGAGTTGTGCAATTGACATGGAGAATAAAAATGTAAATATAATAAATATTGAACATACATATATGTTGATTTAACGTACACTTAATTTATTGTATAATTTAAGATTAATTAATTATGAGAATATTTAATTAGCTATTAATCACAAATCAGTACGCGGGGTTTAACGTTTGCTTTTGAACCAAAGGTTATATTGCTGACATTAATATAGGAAATTAAAAACAAGAGACTATATACGTAACTTAACATGTTTTTTTTAAAATATACGTGACATAACAAATAAGTATAAAATGATAAATTGTTACTTTGGTTTACTGTGTGAATAATGAGGTAGCTTTGTTGAAATATAATTTTCATTTGGATATTAAGTAATCCAATATCTATTTTGTTATTACTGTAAAAATGAATGTCCCCTTAATCCCTTAACGAAGGGCTGACGCCGTTTTTTCAATTAAAATGTTCTTTGAATGTGTTTATAACTAAATAATAAAAGTAAAAAATACATAAATTCCCATTAAGTGACTGGCAGTTTTCCGGACACCCCTAGAGTAGCCTGTTTATCGAGAGTAGCATGGTTACCCAGAGTAGCCTTGTTACCTACCCAGGGAGAAAATTATAGGGGGGACATAGAAGATTATGGTTAACAGACATTATGGGGGCTAGATCTTACATAATTATACATAATATTCGATAAATATCATCCATTGGCAAAAAATCCTATAATCATCTATAATCACCCTAATATTTCCCAACCATGATGTATAGTAGATTATATCAACCAATATCTCCGAAAATTTTCTGATAATGTATCTTATATGAACTTCTATGAATGAACCATCTTAAATCTACGAAGATTTTCTGATAATAATACTACTATGAATTTGAATGGCTGTAACATCTTAAATCTCCGAAGATTTTCTGATGATATTCCTTATATGAACTTCTATGACTGAACCATCTTAAATCTCCGAAGATTTTCTGATGATATTCCTTATATGAACTTCTATGGCTGATCCATCTTAAATCTTCGAAGATTTTCTGATGTTATTCTTTATATGAACTTCTATGGCTAAACCATCTTTAATCTTCGAAGATTTTCTGATGTTATTCTTTATATGAACTTCTATGGCTAAACCATCTTTAATCTTCGAAGATTTTCTTATGATATTCCTTATATGAACTTCTATGGCTGAACCATCTTAAATCTGCGAAGATTTTCTGATACTATTCCTTATATGAACTTCTATGGCTGATACATCTTAAATCTTCGAAGATTTTCTTATGATATTCCTTATATGAACTTCTATGGCTGATTCATCTTAAATCTGCGAAGATTTTCTGATGTTATTCTTTATATAAACTTCTATGGCTGATCCATCTTAAATCTTCGAAGATTTTCTTATGATATTCCTTATATGAACTGCTATTTCTGATCCATCTTAAATCTGCGAAGATTTTCTGATGTTATTCTTTATATGAACTTCTATGGCTAAACCATCTTTAATCTTCGAAAATTTTCTGATGTTATTCTTTATATGAACTTCTATGGCTAAACCATCTTTAATCTTCGAAGATTTTCTTATGATATTCCTTAAATGAACTTCTATGGCTGATCCATCTTAAATCTGCGAAGATTTTCTGATAATATTCCTTATATGAACTTCTATGGCTGATACATCTTAAATTTTCGAAGATTTTCTGATGATATTCCTTATATGAACTTCTATGACTGAACCATCTTTAATCTCCGAAGATTTTCTGATAATATTCCTTATATGAACTTCTATGGCTGATACATCTTAAATCTTCGAAGATTTTCTCAGACAGAAAGTTTATAATAGTTACCCCATAAAATAATAATTATTACAGTTTTTTATTATTACACTTAATTATGACAGTTGTGCCTGTCCAGTACCTACGCTTGTCAACTTGCTGTCAGTAAGGTGAAGAAGTGGAAGAGAACCTGGTAGTTGTGTCTGTATATATTGTTAAAATATGTTGTCTCATTTTTTAATTAGACCTTTATATTTTTTGTTTTCCTATATTGTTATGAAATTGTGATCAGCCCAGGTAATAAAGAAAGAATGTCCAAACTTGCAATTTTTATGGCGAGTTTGTGACAATTATTTTGAGTCCTTCAATCGCAAATGGCGATAAATATCTAATTTTCTCCTATGCTACAATGTTATTTGGGAGAAAATTTATGATGATTTGATCATTTGCACAAATGATCAAATTAAAGACAAATGGAGAGTTTATGAGCCATACTATTTTACTTGGTAATCAGCTGAACTTCAAAAAACTATCTTGCCACTTTTTGACTGAATTCCACACCTTTTTTAAAGTTTCCAGGCAGAACGGAATAACCATCATGGTTATCCAACAGCTTTAGGTGGCCTTTAGTTCAAAGCAACCAAAATCGAATAGAAGAAAAAAGAAATTATTCACTTCGGTAATACTACCTAAACCTAGGTAGGCTTGTGTGTCTATTAATCAATGAATCAAGGAAAGATGTCAAAGAACAGTACCTAAGTCAGTAACTAGGTATCAGTATTATCACTAGGGTGAAGTAGGTAAATTGCGGCACCCTAACCAACTGCGGCCTCTAACAACAGAAACATCATAGCTTCAAAACACTCGTTAAAAACTTAAATTAATAAATTATAGCCTGCATTGCGCTTATTATGATAGTTATGCAACATTTTAATGTAATTTAAAAGAATCTCTTGAGAGGGCCGCAATTAAAAATTGAAGTGCCGCAATTTACCTGCGTGACCCTATTATGCTAGCTATATAAATATTATGTTTCAAAGTGTAGACATATTCACCAGGGTGACCGGACGTTTCGTTCCTGAACGTTTCGTATTCGGACGTTTCGTACCCGGACGTTTCGTTACTAGGACGTTTTGTTACCAGGACGATTCGTTACCAGGGCGATTCGTTACCAGGACGATTCGTTACCATTTTTTTATGAAATGGAAACTATTTTTTATCAGACAATTTTATTTTAGACTACAATTTTATATCAATCCCATGCATTATAAATTTTTACTACTTTAAAAATAATGTCTACTTTTTAAACATATTTTTTATTTGTTTAGTTATACACTGATTTTAATCAGATGTTTTAAAATTAATAATCATTACTTAATTTCTTTGATTAGAAAAGCTGGAAGTGAAAATATCATGGATACCAATCGATAGAGAAGTTAAATAACAATAATTCTATTTTTTTTTTGTGTAGTAATTGTGAATCTTCTTTATCAATTTATTTTATCAACAGAAATCTACATTGGATAAGATCTCTGGGACACACACAATGGAGACAACAAGGATGATTATGAAGAGGTTGCTCTCGCCATCTTTGGCTATGAGTTTTTCGCTCACTGGTCTTGGGGAGAAGAGAGTCAAGTCCAAGAATAGCTTCAAGGATCATCCTATAGCGACTCCAATAGTTGGTACTATTTTATACATAGACGCATCGTATCAAACTAATTGAAAATTTTAGATAAATCTTGGAGCATAACAGAGGCTTTATCCTGAGGAGTGATTTTCATTCATTTACAATTCTTGACAAGATTTATATTGTATTATACAGAACTATCCTTCACATAAAGATTAATTGAATTTGCCTTCAGTAATGAGGGTAAAAATAGTGGATAACAATTTTTTCGCAGCTCGTTGAATATCACCATAAAATTCTTCCAATCCCCGTATTTATTAAAGAAAGTTTATCTTTCTTATTTTCACAGATTCAATACTGAAGAAACAGGATTGCTCGAGAGCAGAGGTGCTCTCCTGTGCCAGAGATATTCTAAAAGGCGCGAGGGACTGGGAAGGAGGTAGTAGACGAAAGTTCCATCCTCTGTTCCATCTCCATCACCATCGGTTCAATCCCCTCCACCCTCAGTTCAACTCCCTCAACCCTCAGTTCAACTCCCTCAACCCTCAGTTCAACTCCCTCCACCCTCGGTTCAACTTCCTCCACCCTCGGTTCAACTTCCTCCACCCTCGGTTTAACTCCCTCCACCCTCTGTTTAATCCATTCTACCCACAATTCAATCACTCCTCTCCCTCTCTTCCTCAGTTCAATCCCCTCCACCCTCAATTCAATCCAATATCTTTTTAGTATTGATTGTGTATTCGTAGAAGTTCTATGTATTTTCTTAATAAAGAATGAGTTAAGATAAACCAATATTTCACTGTCCTTTGTACTTCATTATATAATGCTGGGCTCTAATATTTAAATATGTTGATAAGGCTTTAAAATAGTTATGTTTAGCTGCTAGTAAATGACATGGTTATTTGAAACAGTTTGTTCCAGATGATCATGAATTTTGTTTTTATCGTAAATGATAATTGAATTTTTATTTTCTCAGATGTTATAACAAGTAAAAACTGTTCATAACAAATAATAGATGTTGGTTTGACCAAGAAATTGTCGTCTGTGGTAATGGTCTTTCATCGGATAATTACGATGATCTTCAGAGGTGAATTCTTTGATATATGATAGATTATAGGTAGGAAATTATATCAAAACTTCCTTCAAATCAACTCCTATAATCATGGGTGAAGTTATCAGATATTATGTTGGAAGCTATATCCGTTAGTTTCTTCGGATAATAACGGAGATCTTCGGGGGTAAACCCTTTGATATATGGTAGATTATAGGATGCAAATTATCTGAAAACTCCATATGTATAATATACTATGATCTTCTTTAATTATAGGTGAGATAATCAGATATTATGTTGGAAGCTATATCCATTAGTTTCTTCGGATAATAACGGAGATCTTCGGAGGTAAACCCTTTGATATATGGTAGATTATAGGATGCAAATTATCTGAAAACTCCATATGTATAATATACTATGTTCTTCTTTAATTATAGGTGAGATAATCAGATATTATGGGAGACACCCCCCTTTAATTATAAGAGTGAAGCACCCCCAATTCTCTTCTATGATTATGGTAGAAATACTCCTTTAATCTCCCAAAATCTTCCATGATTATGGGTGAAATCATCTGATAGTATAAGAGATTCCCCCCTTTAATTATAGGAGTGAACATGGTAGAAAACTTGGACATAAGCACCCCCAATTCTCTTCTATGATTATGGTAGAAAGACTCCTTTAATCTCCCAAAATCTTCCATGATTATGGGTGAAATCATCTGATAGTATAAGAGATTCCCCCCTTTAATTATAGGAGTGAACATGGTGGCAAACTTGGACATAAGCACCCCCAATTCTCTTCTATGATTATGGTAGAAATGCTCCTTTAATCTCCCAAAATCTTCTATGTCCCCCCTATAATTTTCTCCCTGGGTAGAGTAGCCTGGTTACCTAGAGTAGGCTGGTAACCCAGAGTAGGCTGGTAACCCAGAGTAGCCTGGTAATCCAGAGTAGCCTGGTTACCTAGAGTAGCCTGGTTACCTAGAGTAGTCTGGTTACCTAGAGTTGCCTGATTACCTAGAGTAGCCTGGTTACCTAGAGTAATCTGGATACCTAGAGTAGCCTGGTTACCTAGAGTAGCCTGGTTACTTAGATTAGCCGGGTTACCTAGAGTAATCTGGTTACCTAGAGAAGCATGGTTACCTAGAGTAGCCTGGTTACTTAGATTAGCCGGGTTACCTAGAGTAATCTGGTTACCTAGAGAAGCATGGTTACCTAGAGTAGCTTGGTTATCTAGAGTAGCCTGGTTACCTAGAGTAGCCTGGTTACCTAGAGCAGCCTGGTTACTCAGAGTAGCCTGGTTACCTAGAGTAGTCTGGTTACTTAGAGCAGCCTGGTTACTTAGAGTAGCCTGGTTACCTAGAGTTATCTGGTTACCTAGAGTAGCCTGGTTACCTAGAGTTTCATGGCCTCCATTCTCACTCTCGTTTAGTAGGCTTTACTTGTTGAGGTTATAGTCTCGTACAGCTAATAAGGAGAATGCTTAACTCTTCCCTAACGATCATATTCACTTTGGCTAAATGAAATTTTATCTTCATTTTCATGAAGATCGCAATAGCTGAGAACTTTGGTCTTTATGTTCAAAATGAACATTTTCGAGTTGAGATTCTATGAAGAATTAAAGGGCAACTAGAAATCGTGATAGAATAAATTAATTATTTTAATTATATGTAAATAAAAGTAAAAAATTCAATGATGATTAAAAGTTATCACTCTTTTATTAAACAAACTCTATTTACGCTTATTTCAAATTTTCAATATTTTCTTTACATATTTTATGATTTAATTTGTACCCTGTGGTATTATCGAGTACTTATCATTGCTCTATTTGTTGAACGACACTTTCAAATCCACTTATTTTAAAGAGAGAAAATGAACACATTGATTTATTGTGACGGCAATCAGTAATTTGAATGTTTTTCACATTATTTTTTATATTGTCAATGATAGCTTTTGTTATTACCATATTCAGTTTATGGTGTTTACAAATATAATTTCAGGTTCTTAACTATACTTGTAGTGAAAATTCATTTTTTTTCCATTTTGTGTAATGTTTTTTTTTTATAAATTTTGAATTCTTACTTAAAAGCATTCTAATTTGTTAGCTCCTTTTCGATAGAATGTGACGAGTACAACCCACTTCATACCAAAGAAATCTCTCTGAACCATCCCTGCAAACATTTCCACATGTATACCATGTGGTTATGTCCACATTATAACAATGTGGTTACAATGTTGATTTTTGGAACCTTGGACGATATGTTATACTTGTGGTTTTGCCACATGTATAACATATGGAATACACATGTTAACCATAACAAAACCACAAAACAGTACCATGTGCAACACATATCTGTACCATATGTTACCCATATCAATACCATATATTATCCATATCAGTACCATATGTAACCCATATCAGTACCATATGTTACCCATATCAGTACCATATGTTACCCATATCAGTACCATATGTTACCCATATCTGTACCATATGTTACCCATATCAATACCATATGTTACCCATATCTGTACCATATGTTACCCATATCAGTACCATATGTTACCCATATCAGTACCATGTGTTACCCATATCTGTACCATATGTTACCCATATCAATACCATATGTTACCCATATCAGTACCATATGTTACCCATATCAATACCATATGTTACCAATATCTGTACCATATATTACCCATATCTGTACCATATATTACCCATATCAGTACCATTTGTTACTCATATATGTACCATATGTTACCCATATCTGTACCATATGTTACTCATATCTGTACCATATGTTTCCCATATCAGTACCATATGTTACCCATATCTGTACCATATGTTACCCATATCAAAACCATATGTTACCCATATCAATACCATATGTTACCCATATCAATACCATGTGTAACATATATCAGTACCATGTGTAACACACATCAATACCATGTGTCAAGAAATCAAAAAGATCATACTAATTGTATTGCCATTTCTTACTTTACAGTACATAATGTATATGTAATTCGCCAGTATATTATTTAGTTTAATGTTACATATTACTATATACAAATTAAATTGGAAGAAATGAGGAAAGAAATGAAGTGGTGATTCCGGAATCGAACAGGGGTCCCTGTAGTTTGCTGCTGTTTTGAGTCTGCTACATATACACTGAGCCATCCTGGACATGATAGAAGTAGCTTTTTAAAGTTATTATTAATAAATTTATATTCACTTTAGATGATTTACTTCACTTTAGAGCAGGGGTGGGCACATGTTGTGTTTTTCAGTGCCGAAATATGTAATAACAGTGCCGTTACCATTTTCTTTTCGTTTTTTAAATTTCAGGGGATACTGAGTAATTAAAATGAGAGGAAGGGGGATAGATTTCATTGAAGTACGTACAATCGTTCATATTTGGAACATAAATATTTGTAGTATATTTATTATTTGAATTGAAAGCAATTAATGAATGATACATAATTATACTTTTCTTTTTTTCACAATGAAAACAAAAATAAGTTGTTTTACATTCAAGTAATAAAAATTTAATAACTAATTCATAAAATCACAGGATAAATGACAATGGCTTCCCAACTTATTAAAAAAAGGAATTAAAAATGTTTGTCACAAATTCTTACCAGCGTAAGAATAAATGATCTAGATAAAAAGAGTCAGAAGTAAAATTTTTAAACACCGGCACTACTTTAACAATAAACAAAAAATACCTTATTAACGTATAAAATTGACTATCAAAGTATCAAGGTAATTACAAACATTCTGTTCTTCAACTAGTTTACCATCCTCTTTTATATTATAAATCCTTGTAATTTATAAAGCAGTCAGGGCTAAATATTCTAAATTTTCTTTGGAAGAAAATAAAGCACCTTTTCTCTGGTGGGCACGAGTGCCGCTCTGAGTGCCAAAATAGCAATGAGTGCTGCATTTGCCCATGATATAAGAGTTGTATAGAATACTAGCATTATCATGGCAGACTACATAAAATATTTTCTTTCTTTTTCAAATATAGTCATTATTCAGTGTATTTAATTTCTCAGTACTCTAAATATCAGAACGGATCACTACACATGACTTCATTAAAGAAAATTTATACTGGAAGAATTTTCATGGAATAAAACTAATTTACTATATAGATATTCATAGAAAACAAGGCAATTTGTGGCAAACTAAACTAAATATTTTCACTATAAAAGTTAGTTCGCTAAACAGGGTTCTACTAAACAGGATGGTTCACTATACAGGAGTTAACTATAGTGGAGATCTACTGTAATTATACAATAAATAGATTGATCGTCCTCTTTCACATAATTGTATTTAGAGTTCAAAAGTAACAGAAGTTAACCATGTGTAATTTACCACATTACAACCACATGTCCATTACCATTTAAATAAGAGATGTTAACCATGTGTAATTTACCACATTAAAACCACTTGTCAATGACCATTTCAATAACAGATGTTAACCATGTGTAATTTACCACATTAAAACCACATGTCAATTACCATTTCAATAACAGATGCTAACCATATTGTAGTGGTTTATGGGAGAGTTTGACCACACAGGAAAACTAAGATAGCTAAACTAGATTTTTTTTATTCAGAAGTTTACCGGATCTCTCAGAAACTATCACGGGGAAATGACAACACAGATATTCAATTATAGTTTCTTTTATTCAATATATATATGTATATACCCAACAATAACTTTCAACACGTATGCACAAAAAGATATTTACATGATATATAAATATTCTTTCTATCTCTCTCAAATCTAGTAATTCTCACAAAAATAGGCAAGTCTCACAAAGAAAAAATAGGCAAGTCTCACAAAGAAAAAATAGGCAAGTCTCACAAAGAAAAAATAGGCAAGTCTCACAAAGAAAAAATAGGCAAGTCTCACAAAGAAAAAATAGGCAAGTCTCACAAAGAAAAAATAGGCAAGTCTCACAAAGAAAAAATAGGCAAGTCTCACAAAGAAAAAATAGGCAAGTCTCACAAAGAAAAAATAGGCAAGTCTCACAAAGAAAAAATAGGCAAGTCTCACAAAGAAAAAATAGGCAAGTCTCACAAAGAAAAAATAGGCAAGTCTCACAAAGAAAAAATAGGCAAGTCTCACAAAGAAAAAATAGGCAAGTCTCACAAAGAAAAAATAGGCAAGTCTCACAAAGAAAAAATAGGCAAGTTTCACAAAGAAAAAATAGGCAAGTCTCACAAAGAAAAAATAGGCAAGTCTCACAAAGAAAAAATAGGCAAGTCTCACAAAGAAAAAATAGGCAAGTCTCACAAAGAAAAAATAGGCAAGTCTCACAAAGAAAAAATAGGCAAGTCTCACAAAGAAAAAATAGGCAAGTCTCACAAAGAAAAAATAGGCAAGTCTCACAAAGAAAAAATAGGCAAGTCTCACAAAGAAAAAATAGGCAAGTCTCACAAAGAAAAAATAGGCAAGTCTCACAAAAATAGGTAAGTCTCACAAAAATAGGCAAGTCTCACAAAAATAGGCAAGTCTCACAAAAATAGGCAAGTCTCACAAAAATAGGCAAGTCTCACAAAAATAGGCAAGTCTCACAAAAATAGGTAAGTCTCACAAAAATAGGTAAGTCTCACAAAAATAGGTAAGTCTCACAAAAATAGGTAAGTCTCACAAAAATAGGTAAGTCTCACAAAAATAGGTAAGTCTCACAAAAATAGGTAAGTCTCACAAAAATAGGTAAGTCTCACAAAAATAGGTAAGTCTCACAAAAATAGGTAAGTCTCACAAAAATAGGTAAGTCTCACAAAAATAGGTAAGTCTCACAAAAATAGGTAAGTCTCACAAAAATAGGTAAGTCTCACAAAAATAGGTAAGTCTCACAAAAATAGGTAAGTCTCACAAAAATAGGTAAGTCTCACAAAAATAGGTAAGTCTCACATATAGGTAAGTCTCACAAAAATTAGGCAAGTCGCAAATATAGGCAAGTCGCAAATACAGGCAAGTCGCAAATACAGGCAAGTCGCAAATACAGGCAAGTCGCAAATACAGGCAAGTCGCAAATATAGGTAAGTCGCAAATAAAGGTAAGTCGCAAATAAAGGTAAGTCGCAAATAAAGGTAAGTCGCAAATAAAGGTAAGTCGCAAATATATATAAGGTTATATTCCAAATACCGTTATGTTCTAAACTTTGTTCAGAACGCTATTGAAGTTAGTTCAGAACGCTATTGAAGTTAGTTCAGAACGCTAGTGAAGTTAGTTCAGAACGCTAGTGAAGTTAGTTCAGAACGCTAGTGAAGTTAGTTCAGAACGCTAGTGAAGTTAGTTCAGAACGCTAGTGAAGTTAGTTCAGAACGCTAGTGAAGTTAGTTCAGAACGCTAGTGAAGTTAGTTCAGAACGCTAGTGAAGTTAGTTCAGAACGCTAGTGAAGTTAGTTCAGAACGCTAGTGAAGTTAGTTCAGAACGCTAGTGAAGTTAGTTCAGAACGCTAGTGAAGTTAGTTCAGAACGCTAGTGAAGTTAGTTCAGAACGCTAGTGAAGTTAGTTCAGAACGCTAGTGAAGTTAGTTCAGAACGCTAGTGAAGTTAGTTCAGAACGCTAGTGAAGTTAGTTCAGAACGCTAGTGAAGTTAGTTCAGAACGCTAGTGAAGTTAGTTCAGAACGCTAGTGAAGTTAGTTCAGAACGCTAGTGAAGTTAGTTCAGAACGCTAGTGAAGTTAGTTCCAGAACGCTAGTGAAGTTAGTTCCAGAACGCTAGTGAAGTTAGTTCCAGAACGCTAGTGAAGTTAGTTCCAGAACGCTAGTGAAGTTAATTCCAGAACGCTAGTGAAGTTAATTCCAGAACGCTAGTGAAGTTAGTTCCAGAACGCTAATGAAGTTAGTTCCAGAACGCTAATGAAGTTAGTTCCAGAACGCTAGTGAAGTTAGTTATCCTGAAGGCCTTAAATTACCAACTCCTTCGTCTCCATCCGCATAGGGTTAATGTTAGTACGTTTTTGTGAATTTTAAAATAATCTGAAGCAGAAGGGACAATGAACACTTAGATACTACATTGAACAAAAACAATCAAGTAGTGTTTTGTTATATTTAAGTATATAAAGATAATAATTTGCATGATTTAACGAAAAAAATGAGGCAATTGCAAGATTAAATGGTAAATGAAGCACAAGATTGAATTAAGAATTAGTGAAAGATTAAATGAATGATTAAATGAATGATTAAGTGAAAGATTAAATGAATGATTAAGTGAAAGATTAAATGAATGATTAAGTTTTAAAATGAAGAATACGGTAATTTATTTGAATTATAAAAAACTAGGGTAGGTACAAAGTGGTGGTTCACCTTATTGTTAACTTAACTTTCACAATCGTATATATAGGAATTCAAATTCCCCTATGATCCAAACCAACCCGCAATCTATCCCTACTTGATTCTTGTATATTGAACCAATAATTTACCCTCAACCATTTCCCTGCACTAGTACACTGAATAAACCTCTCAAACAATATAGAAAAAAAAACCTATCTAACGAACACTTGGAAAACTATAAATAAAACTAATTCTTTAAAATAGCTGATCAGAGTGATAGAGAAATATTTATGGGAAAAGTTTTCATCCAGCATCACCTGTTGAGGAACAATTAAAAATCAACAGAATAAATGTAGACTTTCAATTCACGCCACTGCATTCCTCCCCACCAAGAGATACATTTATCCTGTTGATCGGATGATCAGTCGAGAGTGATGCACCCAAAAGAGAAGAGAAAACATAGTTAAATTTCAAAATATTCACACATACACCCGTCCTTCAATTGGGTAGACTACTTGCATCTTATTTCCTTTTCTTATATTCAAGGGTTCGAGTTTGGACGTTGGGAAAATGATCTGGTGGCCCTCTTGACCGCGTTTGAATTATCCTACTAGTTTGGGAAGAAACATCGTCATCGGATACAGCAGTTATACGTACAAGTTTCTTCGGAACAGGTAATGGTGGGGTGATTGCTTCACCTAAATAACATGAAGGTGAAGAATAAATGGTAGAATCTACTCTTTCATCATTCAAACGTACGACCATCTCTTCCAATTCCTCTAGCTTGTCAATAACTTTGGACACAGTTGATGTAAAGGTTCTATCTTCATCATGCGACAGGGACGTGCTTAAATCGAGGGCGAGCTTTAATATACTGCCTGTGGAGTGTAATCCCTTAAGACCTGCATCAAGTATGTCATAGCAACGATCTTTAATAGCCTGGATTGATTCCCTAGTCATGTCAGAGTGACTTGGCAGGTGCATATCCCAGTCCTCTACATCCTGCAACAGAGGTCTATCAGTTGTCCAATTTTCAAGCATATCATCACCACCAAACCGCTGA
This sequence comes from Caprella mutica, assembly GCA_947561585.1. Classification (NCBI taxonomy): domain Eukaryota; kingdom Metazoa; phylum Arthropoda; class Malacostraca; order Amphipoda; family Caprellidae; genus Caprella; species Caprella mutica. Next base: position 17,313 of record CANNZV010003527.1, read on the forward strand.
TCAGCTTCTAATAGATTATTCCAATCGTAATTGCCAGTTCGGTTACGACCATCAATTTCCTCCGAAAAGGAACCGCCCGTAGAAAAATCAATAAAATCTGCAACGGATATACCGGGTATTTCAATATCTGGAACATCCGAATCCGCCATATAGGATTCATTTGATTCCATCGGACAACCATTATCACCTACCAGACTCGTACCAAGAGAACTTGCACATGTTGGCCGTTTGACTGACCATCGCTCTGTACTACTCATTTCATCTTCTTTGTCGTTATCAGTGGAGTTACCAATACTAGATTCAGACTCTGTAGATGAACCCGAGAGAGACCCCGATGAGTCTGACAGTGGTACCGAACAAAGAGGAAGTACTAACTCCGTGATGTCCCTTTCAGTTTCAATCACCCCTTCCTCCAATGGTGTTTTCCTGATGGAAAAATATGGATGATCAGAAATGTAATGCGGAGGACGATGATATATTCTCAATTGAGAATGGTGTACTTTTAGAATTGTTTTGTTTACGATATGTCTTATCTGATAAGTAACTCCATTCTCATTCACCACTTCTATCTTAAATACACCTTCAAATCTCTCTCTGAATTTCTCCGAAGTTTCATTACCCCGCTTAATCATCTTTTTAAGCACCTCTTGGCCTACCTGATAAGAGAAGAATGATGAGTTACCCTCTCTCCAGGCTTCCACTTGATCGCCAGCTACAATCCTATCTTGGTCGAAATGCTGTCTCTTCAAAATTATATTCGCTGATGATTCACCAATGGACACCTGGAAGGTCCCATTGTGGATAAGCACGACTTTAGTAAGAACATCAGTCCATTTCCTATTACATCTTTCTTCAATTCTCAAGAGTTCGATTAACGTCCTGTTGGCTCTTTCAACGAGTCCATTTGAACTTGGTTTATTAGCTGTAGTATATACGTGGATTATACCATATTTTGACAACATATCATTAAAGACCTGACTCTTAAATTCGCCCCCATTGTCCGATAGAACTTTTTCTGGACATCTAATACAACAAGGCAATATCCTCTTCTCAAATTGCGATGCAATATGGTCACCCGTCTTTCTGCAAATTGGAGCAACAGCCAACCACTTGGTATGGTGATCAATTGCGACCAGACAACCAATATATGGACCAAGATGAGGCAGCATTACCAAATCCACAGCAACCAACTGGAAAGGTCTACTAGTTTGGATTTTAATTATTGGTGGAGAAATTGTCATAGAGACCTTCATTCTTTGACAAACATCACAGGTTGAAGTTACATCACTTGCAACCTTCAGAAGAGACGGATGCCACACGTGTTGCTTCACCAAATTTACCAACTTCTGCCGGCCGATATGAGACATTTCGTAATGAACAACTAATACTATTTCTATCATCAACTGTTCATCCACAAGATAAGAAACCCCTGCCTCTTTCTTATACACCAATAGATCATCTACAACCATCAAGTCGCTCTTGTATCTAGAAAATTTTCCGGGCCATGGTTGCTGATTATATATTATGGCATTCCTCAGCTGCATCAGATCAGGGCAGTTATGTTGAAGCCTTTCAACTTGTTCCAAGTCTATCAACCGCGAAAACCCAACTGGATTTCCTTCTTCGTCTCTGCTTACTTGAAAACTCAAGAAGCTTCGAGCATCTCCAATACACGCCACACGTGCTTTAGGAGGAAACACACACTCCAATATGAGGATCGCAGAACGTTGGATCAGATCGCTTACAATTTCCAAAAACCAAACAGGATCTCCTCCCTGCACACTGTATGTCCCACTGCCGTAACACATAGTTACCGAATAATCCTTCAACAGGTCCATTCCCATTATAATACAAGCTGGGAAAGTGCCATCTTCTACTACGTAAAATTAAGTATCCAACTTTCTATTCATCCCAGCAAAATGGATCGGTATGACCACTGTTCCAATGACCTGTGAGATCGAACTACCTAAACCGCTAATAGAAATGTTATGACTTTGTTCAAATGGAATTCCAATCGTCTGTAATAATCCATAGTTGATGCAACTTATCTGCGCTCCAGTGTCTAGAAGTATACAGATTTGCCTATCAAAAAGGGTCATGGGTAAACATGCTTGATGCATTCTCGGATGTTGAGGGCACCAAAAATCTACGGTAGCGCTCATCTGAAGTGGAACAGATTGAGTATCCTCATCATCAAAAGGTTGTTCATCAAGCGTCGTGTTGGTAGTATGGTTAGACTCTTTTCTAGTATCAGGAAATAAAGGAGGAACATAGGTTCCTTGTGCCACAGCAGGATTAAAATGAACCCCTGCTAAACATTGCAAATGCACAATAGGCAGTATGTTTCCTTCTTGTCCAGGAGGTAAAAACCATACAGAGTTTCTCTTTCCAAAATGAACCAGTACGTGGCAACCAAAGTGTCTACAAAACACTTGCAGTACATCCAAACTCGGTAACTGCCCAGGATACTCCATTAATTTTAGTCTTTTCCGGCTATCTCTATTCAATTTAATATTATATACATCAGAATGATTCAATAAATCTCCAACCAACAGCCGTCGCAAAATCAAAGAGGAACTGCAGCAATCTGTAAGAAGTCCACTAACACGCTCAGATATGATTTGCAAACTAGAAAATAGCGAATCACCGCCCCCATCCACGGCAGTCATTTGGGTAATACCGAACGGTAGATCATTTGCATCTTCCTCCATTGATGGTGGAACTTTAAGGGCGCTACCAATTCTGGAAAGAAGATCTGCCACTACATTCTCCTTACCCGGAAAATATATGATCTGATAATCGAAACAGGCTAGATCTTCCAATGTCCTTGCCAATCTGCTATCTAAGATTTGCATATTATGCAAATATATCAATGGCTGATGATCAGTATAAATGTGCACTGGAGATCCCAATAAAAATGGCCTCAATGATTTCACGGCCCAACGGATAGCAGCAAGCTCCCTCTCGATGGTAGAATATCCTTGTTCAGCAGACGAAAAGGTTTTAGAAGAATAGGCAATTATCCTTTGGCATTCACCCTGATACTGCGTCAGGCAAGCACCCGCTCCATATCCTGATGCGTCTACAAATAACTGTAATGGGTGAGAATCCGGGCCATAGTCTGGAAAAGCCAGGCTGACATCTTCGCAAATCATAGTCTTCAACTTCTCAAAAGATTTTTCCATGTCATCAGTCCATGTCAGTAACTTCCTTTTTCTACCAGTGGTTTTCTCGCTGAGTGGTTTTTGAATTATTGAGAAATTTGGAACAAATTTCCGCTGGAAGTTTGCCAAACCCAGAAACTGACGTAATTCGCCTATGGTTTCTGGTTTCGGAAATGACTGTACTTTTTCCACATATTTTGGAGATTTTCTAATCCCATCGGTACCAACAACATGACCTAAATAATCGACTTCATTCTTGAACCAACTACACTTGGATGGTTTTATTTTAAGACCATAAGAAGACAAAGTATACAGTACTTTATTAACCAGTTCCAAGTGTTCCTCAAAGGATTTGCTCATAATAAGAACATCATCAATATATACAATTACTTTATCTTTTGGAAATTCACTAGTCACCATCTGCATCGCTCGCTGGAAACACGCAGGGGCATTACGCAAACCAAATGGGAGTCGCAAGAACTGAAACAAGCCGTCAGGGGTAGAAAAAGCAGTCATCTCCCGAGACTCCGCACTCAATGGAAGCTGATAATACCCCCTCACAAGGTCTAAGCAGGTGAAATACTTGACACCATGGAGACTGTATACTGAATCTATCAGATTCGGCACTGGATGCCTATCAGGCTTAGTAACAAGGTTTAACTTTCGGTAGTCGATACATAAGCGTAATGTCCCATCCTTCTTTATGATTGGCACGATGGGTGATGACCAAGAAGAACAGCTTGGCTCAATTATGTCAAGCAACTGCAGTTCATCGCACTGGCTGCGGATTTGTTCAGTGATGTTATGGTTAAATCTTCGTGGTTTCTGGTAGATTGGGGTATAATCCAACAATTCAATACGGTATGGTTCAACATTCAAAACTCCCATGTCGGAATCTCCACCACTGAACACATCCGAAACACCATTCAACATGTCCAATACTCTTGTGCTATTATCGGGGTTCAAATGGTCCAATTCAACAAGGTCTGCAAGCTGCGCTTTCTCGCTGTTGGAACAGTCGGGCTGGTAATCTAAGGCGGTTACTCCAATCTGTTTCACTTTATTATCAGGCACGCTATCTACGGACGAGACGTAAGCTACAACATCTCCTCTTTTAATCCTTTTAATTTGACTGCTCCTATTCACAACGAGAATACTCTCAACCTTGTCGCAGATTCCTTGAATGACGTCTATCGGACCATTATCTACTCCTTCCAGTAAATACAAAGACTGGCATGAATCATGTTTTTCTCCAATCCACGAGACGTGTATCCGTTTACTCTTGCCCGGATCTACGTTAATAGGATCACAAGCCACGCAGTGAACTTTACGATAATCTACGGAACAGGAGACGTTAGCATCCTTACACCAGATTATAATCTCCCCCGATTCGGACTTCTGTTTCACTATTCCTGGATTAGCAACCACAGACAATGAATTAATCTTTAAGAAATCTTCTAAGAGTACAAAGGGAATGTCTAAAAGTCTCTTACTGTTGACTATCAAAAATTTACAAGGTTTCATACTTATACCGCGGATATTCACTGCCAATGTCACGACTCCAGCTGCTTCTATTCGATCATCTACGCCAAAGGTTCGCAACCTAATTGGTACAATAGATTCTGAATTTATACCATGCTTCCTAACCCACTGGTCATTGACCATGTTCTGAGTTGCACCTGTATCGATTAGTGCTTCTGAGAGTACAGACTCTATAATAATTGGGACGATTAATCGTGGATCGTCTCTTACGACTAAATCAATCTGAACTTCCGATTGATGGGCACTGATACCACCAACCATCCCTGAATCCAAAAGTTCTGTATTTCTAGTTGGTGCTTCATCTTCCACCTCAGAAAAACCATGATCTATGAATTCTTCTGTCAACATTTGTCCACTTGGTTCACTTATGGAGCCTCTGTTGTCTCGCTCTGAAATTTGGCCCAAAATTTCAGAGCTTAACAGTTTGACGATATGCGAGGGCAGTCTCTTCCAAGGTGATTGCCACAACAAGCTGAACACGTGGGTGAGAAATCTCGCAGCTCTCTTTCCTCATATCTAGAACACTCCTCTTTTTGATGTCCAGCATCTCCACAAATTAGACAACAGCCCGCTTTCAGCCAGCATCTATCTTCCTTGTGTCCATTTTTACCACACCAGTGGCATATGAAATTTCCCGTTGTATTTCTTGGACTTGACGGACGTTGTTTGTTGTAATAGACCTTTTGCGGAGGACTTTTGCCATTTCTTACAATCTCGTTACTGTTTCTGACAGTAAGGTCTCTTCTATTCATATCATCTGACACTACCTTTGCCACTTCGGGTCGGCTAAAGAAAACTTCGACTGGAGAATCATAAGCATCACCGATGCATTCTTGAATCACCATCGAGTGTCTGTCGTGTCCTGCTGCTAAACGCTTCACGTAATCCCAATTAAGCACATTTCCGGATGCAGGAAGATCACGATCGTGCCTAATTAGAACCTCTCTAAATCCCATCGGGACAGTTTTCATGGTTTTCTTTATCAACTGGCGCTCACGTTCTTTCCTGGATTTATACAGCTTTCCAGCCAACCGTTCCAGCCTCAATGCGTATATCATCAGCGTTTCATCCGCTTCCATCTTTAAATTATCCCATCTTCTTTCTGTCTTGTCCAAAGTGTGAGATCTCTGACTTTTATCCCACTCAATCAATTTTCTCTTTACATCAGAGAATCTTCTTTGATCTCCATCTATCGCATCGTACATCTTCTTAGGGGGACCTTGGAGAAACTTCCTCAAGTGTTTAGCGCATTGCTTGTCTGTACCAGTAAACTGCCTACTAAAATATTCCTCAAATTCATCAAGAAATTGCATCAAACTATCAGATCCCTTTCCATCATAAATAGAAGGTGGAACGACATCTCGTTGGCGTCCTAGGGATTGCAATGCACTAATCAACGAGTTTGCATCCCCCCCATAATCTCGTTTCTCTGTAGATGGCCGATAGCGAGATGACACTCTAGATACTCTTGATTCACTGTCTGACGAGGTTTGAGTATCCCTTTTGCTTTTATTGACTGGCACAGCATCACTGACATCCGAATCACTGGAGAGGTTTTGAGTTCTATACCTCGATTTTGGATTGCAAGAACGCTTGAATGATTTATGTTTGTGTTTATTCAGGTTAACAAATTGAGTTTGTTCCGCATCCTCCTTCTTGGTAGGGTCTCTTCTTGACTCTTTTCTGGCATACATTTGGTTGTCAGCGTCCATCTTTGTACTCCAGAAGTGGCTTGAGCAAATGGTCTGCAAGTATTTATCCCACTTTGTGTTTGCCATACGGACAGAAAAATACTCACCATGAACACCAGTTGGTTCTCCGTATGTATTCAAAAGTACATTAGTTAGAAGAACACTACGCTGGCTAGGTTTTTCGTCACTCATATCCGCACACACCACAGAATGTACATCGTCAATTGAGCGAAGGTAGTCATCAGTGCAAGGGGACGCAATCTTTCCTTGTAAGAACGCACAACGTACTTCAGGATCTCTGAATTGTTTTAGTATATAAACAATATTTAGAGCCTTGTCAATGAGCGTCGCAGCCAATGAAGGGTTCATGTTAGTTATATTCATTCCTAAGCCATCCTGTACCCCATACCCACTGCTACTCCGGGGTTCGGGTAGTCCAAACGTACTCTTTGGGATTGTGCCGGTATCTTTGTTATCGATCAAAACACGAGGTTTATCACTAACGCCCTCTACAAAGGCTTTTCCAATTTTTATCCAACTGGTGGCAGTTTCAATGGGCACATTATGTCCCTCCAAAATATGAGACACATCCAACAAGGGGTTGTTAAGTACACCTAGATTATGATTCTTGGCCATAACTGAATCAATGAAAATCCTAAGATAATAACCACAATACAAGCACACTAGTCAAATCACCTGTGACAGCTATTCTGAGAGATTCCCGGGTCTGGGCACCATTCATGTAGTGGTTTATGGGAGAGTTTGACCACACAGGAAAACTAAGATAGCTAAACTAGATTTTTTTTATTCAGAAGTTTACCGGATCTCTCAGAAACTATCACGGGGAAATGACACAGATATTCAATTATAGTTTCTTTTATTCAATATATATATGTATATACCCAACAATAACTTTCAACACGTATGCACAAAAAGATATTTACATGATATATAAATATTCTTTCTATCTCTCTCAAATCTAGTAATTCTCACAAAAATAGGCAAGTCTCACAAAGAAAAAATAGGCAAGTCTCACAAAGAAAAAATAGGCAAGTCTCACAAAGAAAAAATAGGCAAGTCTCACAAAGAAAAAATAGGCAAGTCTCACAAAAATAGGCAAGTCTCACAAAAATAGGCAAGTCTCACAAAAATAGGCAAGTCTCACAAAAATAGGCAAGTCTCACAAAAATAGGTAAGTCTCACAAAAATAGGTAAGTCTCACAAAAATAGGTAAGTCTCACAAAAATAGGTAAGTCTCACAAAAATAGGTAAGTCTCACAAAAATAGGTAAGTCTCACAAAAATAGGTAAGTCTCACAAAAATAGGTAAGTCTCACAAAAATAGGTAAGTCTCACAAAAATAGGTAAGTCTCACAAAAATAGGTAAGTCTCACAAAAATAGGTAAGTCTCACAAAAATAGGTAAGTCTCACAAAAATAGGTAAGTCTCACAAAAATAGGTAAGTCTCACAAAAATAGGTAAGTCTCACAAAAATAGGTAAGTCTCACAAAAATAGGTAAGTCTCACAAAAATAGGTAAGTCTCACAAAAATAGGTAAGTCTCACAAAAATAGGTAAGTCTCACAAAAATAGGTAAGTCTCACAAAAATAGGTAAGTCTCACAAAAATAGGTAAGTCTCACAAAAATAGGTAAGTCTCACAAAAATAGGTAAGTCTCACAAAAATAGGTAAGTCTCACAAAAATAGGTAAGTCTCACAAAAATAGGTAAGTCTCACAAAAATAGGTAAGTCTCACAAAAATAGGTAAGTCTCACAAAAATAGGTAAGTCTCACAAAAATAGGTAAGTCTCACAAAAATAGGTAAGTCTCACAAAAATAGGTAAGTCTCACAAAAATAGGTAAGTCTCACATATAGGTAAGTCTCACATATAGGTAAGTCTCACAAAAATTAGGCAAGTTGCAAATATAGGCAAGTCGCAAATATAGGCAAGTCGCAAATACAGGCAAGTCGCAAATACAGGCAAGTCGCAAATATAGGTAAGTCGCAAATATAGGTAAGTCGCAAATAAAGGTAAGTCGCAAATAAAGGTAAGTCGCAAATATATATAAGGTTATAATCCAAATACCGTTATGTTCTAAACTTTGTTCAGAACGCTAGTGAAGCTAGTTCAGAACGCTAGTGAAGCTAGTTCAGAACGCTAGTGAAGTTAGTTCAGAACGCTAGTGAAGTTAGTTCAGAACGCTAGTGAAGTTAGTTCAGAACGCTAGTGAAGTTAGTTCAGAACGCTAGTGAAGTTAGTTCAGAACGCTAGTGAAGTTAGTTCAGAACGCTAGTGAAGTTAGTTCAGAACGCTAGTGAAGTTAGTTCAGAACGCTAGTGAAGTTAGTTCAGAACGCTAGTGAAGTTAGTTCAGAACGCTAGTGAAGTTAGTTCAGAACGCTAGTGAAGTTAGTTCAGAACGCTAGTGAAGTTAGTTCAGAACGCTAGTGAAGTTAGTTCAGAACGCTAGTGAAGTTAGTTCAGAACGCTAGTGAAGTTAGTTCAGAACGCTAGTGAAGTTAGTTCAGAACGCTAGTGAAGTTAGTTCAGAACGCTAGTGAAGTTAGTTCAGAACGCTAGTGAAGTTAGTTCAGAACGCTAGTGAAGTTAGTTCAGAACGCTAGTGAAGTTAGTTCAGAACGCTAGTGAAGTTAGTTCCAGAACGCTAGTGAAGTTAATTCCAGAACGCTAGTGAAGTTAATTCCAGAACGCTAGTGAAGTTAATTCCAGAACGCTAGTGAAGTTAATTCCAGAACGCTAGTGAAGTTAGTTCCAGAACGCTAATGAAGTTAGTTCCAGAACGCTAATGAAGTTAGTTCCAGAACGCTAATGAAGTTAGTTCCAGAACGCTAATGAAGTTAGTTCCAGAACGCTAGTGAAGTTAGTTATCCTGAAGGCCTTAAATTACCAACTCCTTCGTCTCCATCCGCATAGGGTTAATGTTAGTACGTTTTTGTGAATTTTAAAATAATCTGAAGCAGAAGGGACAATGAACACTTAGATACTACATTGAACAAAAACAATCAAGTAGTGTTTTGTTATATTTAAGTATATGAAGATAATAATTTGCATGATTTAACGAAAAAAATGAGGCAATTGCAAGATTAAATGGTAAATGAAGCACAAGATTGAATTAAGAATTAGTGAAAGATTAAATGAATGATTAAGTGAAAGATTAAGTGAAAGATTAAGTGAAAGATTAAATGAATGATTAAATGAATGATTAAGTGAAAGATTAAATGAATGATTAAGTTTTAAAATGAAGAATACGGTAATTTATTTGAATTATAAAAAACTAGGGTAGGTACAAAGTGGTGGTTCACCTTATTGTTAACTTAACTTTCACAATCGTATATATAGGAATTCAAATTCCCCTATGATCCAAACCAACCCGCAATCTATCCCTACTTGATTCTTGTATATTGAACCAATAATTTACCCTCAACCATTTCCCTGCACTAGTACACTGAATAAACCTCTCAAACAATATAGAAAAAAAAACCTATCTAACGAACACTTGGAAAACTATAAATAAAACTAATTCTTTAAAATAGCTGATCAGAGTGATAGAGAAATATTTATGGGAAAAGTTTTCATCCAGCATCACCTGTTGAGGAACAATTAAAAATCAACAGAATAAATGTAGACTTTCAATTCACGCCACTGCAATATGTGTAATTTACCACATTAAAACCACATGTCAATTACCATTTCAATAACAGATGCTAACCATGTGTAATTTACCACATTAAAAACACATGTCAATTACCATTTCAATAACAGATGTTAACCATGTGTAATTTACCACATTAAAACCACATGTCAATGACCATTTCAATAACAGATGTTAACCATGTGTAATTTACCACATTAAAACCACATGTCAATGACCATTTCAATAACAGATGTTAACCATGCATAATATACCACATTAAAACCACATGTCAATGACCATTTCAATAACAGATGTTAACCATGTGTAATTTACCACATTAAACCACATGTCAATGACCATTTCAATAACATATTTTAACCATGTGTAATATACCACATTAAAACCACATGTCAATGACCATTTCAATAACAGATTTTAACCATGTGTAATTTACCACATTACAACCACATGTCAATAACCATTTCAATAACAGATGTTAACCATGTGTAATTTACCACATTACAACCACATGCCAATTACCATGTTTTATGTTTATAATAAATATCTATAACATATGGTTTCAGTATGGTTTTAAACATGTGGTTATGATATTGCGTAACCACATGGTTATCATCTGTTATTGAAATGGTCATTGACATGTGGTTTTAATGTGGTAAATTACACATGTTTAACATCTGTTATTGAAATGGTCATTGACATGTGGTTTTAATGTGGTAAATTACACATGGTTAACATCTCTTATTGAAATGGTAATTAACATGTGGTTTTAATGTGGTATATTACACATGGTTAAAATCTGTTATTGAAATGGTAATTGACATGTGGTTTTAATGTGGTAAATTACACATGGTTAACATCTGTTATTGAAATGGTTATTGACATGTGGTTTTAATGTGGTAATTTACACATGGTTAACATCTGTTATTTAAGTGTTTTGGTTGTTTCAATGTGGATGATACATCTTAAAAACGTATTGCCATATTATAACCATCCAACCACATGGCATCCATGTGTATGCCATGTGGAAATGTTTGCAGGGATCTCTCTTTGGTTTGACATCCATCACTCTGATTGAAATTATCCATCACTTTCAGGGATTGGTTCTGAATATACCAGTGGCTTTCGATCATGGCGAATAGTTCCATCTTTGTTTTTCATAAGGTCAGAGTTAGATGTACATTGCAGATTGTCATATTTCATATACATTCAGTGAATTTCTTCAGATAATATGTTGTTTGTACAAACAAAATTATTTAAATCCATGTGTTAAAGAAATTGAAAATATTTAATAAAATGTCAGATTAAATTGATATTTTATGCCATTCCCATATCATGAATTTGATGAAACGATTGGTCCATGTCAAGTGACCTGCTGGTATAATTTTGTGGACGACCTGGCCAAAGGTCAAGGTCATTTATAACTCAAAAAGTATTTTTGCACCATATAGCATGGAACTTGGTGGGACGATTGGTCAATATACAGGAACCATTTTGTTAGATTTTGGGAGCGATTGGGCCAAAGATCAAGGTCAAGGCCTTTATAACTCAATAACTCAAAAAGTACTCAACCAAATTGTCCTAAATTTGATGGGACGATTGGACAATGTCTAGGAACCTACTGGTAGAATTTTGGGAGCGATCCGGTTAAATGTCAAGGTCAACGTCATTCATAACTCAAAAAGTATTATACCATATTTCTAGAAACTTGGTGGGACGATTGGTTATTATCCAGTTAGCAGTTTCTTGAATTTTGGGAGAACGGGTCGAAGCGGAGGTGAAGGTATGCGCTCTACCGAGTGCACATAATTTCCTGCCTATTATAATCAATATAAAAATTATTCTCATATAAAAATATTATCATTTTAGTAAGCATAAATGCTTGAAACTTCATCATCGTTAAAGAAAAGTTTTCATCGTCTAAAATATTCATTGTTAGTTTACGAGACTATTTCTAAATTTCTCTTCTCCTTTCGGTTCAAATTTAAATGTTCTTTCTGGGTGGTTTAAAGCCTCACTAGTTTACATTTTTACTCTCCGCAGTGACACCAAACTCTCGTAAGGCGACAAATTTCAATCTCTGGTCTTAAACTCGAAAACATTAATACATTTTCCTGCTGCTATCAACAAGACCTGAGCAGTGACTTTATATAAGGTACTATCACGGAAAAGTGTATCCGTCAGCTGTTTTAGTATGCTATTTTAGCAGTTTTGACCTTTCTTATTTTTTGCATGTGGCATTTTAGAGAGTATTCCTCCGCGTTCAAAAATCCCCCAATAAGGAGGAGCCTATTGCTGGGGTAAAATGCTAGGGTAATTGAGTGAAATGGGGGATTAGATATGTGTATCTAGAGGAGGGACGGGGGGTGATTTTTATCGATTTCTGACAAGTGATTAGATATTATTTTTGTATAATTCAAATTAAAGTATAAACATATTGTTTCATTAATATCATCCATGCAATGTTCATTTTGTAATGAATACATGTATTTTTTTATAATTTGAAATACATATTTATAATTTTGAAATTTTCTATTCAATTAACCTTGGTATATATTTCGTACGATTTACTCTTGTATGTTTTTATGCAATTTACTTTCGACCAATTGTTGAAACTAATAACTATTCGAATTTGAGGTTAAAGTAGATTTCTAGCTTAAGCTTTATCAAATCTCATTAATTCCAAAAATATTATTTATGACAACCATTCACACAAGAACATTAAATTAATCATCTTCAGACATGATTTCAAATTACTTCGCTTCTTTTACACCTTTAAATTATTTGTTCTCCTATAGGCTATATTATTAAAACTGTAATACACGTTTTCAACTTTGTGGTAAATGTATATAGTTTTACTTTTGTCAAATCTTATTCCACGAATATTTTATATTATAATCATTCACACAAGAGCATTTAATCGTCTAAAGATATAATTTTTAATAGCTTCGCATTTTTTCACATTTAAATAATTTGCTGGACGGGATATAACCAGTCTCGGTTATAATCCGGAGATTTTCTGCATTCAGAATTTCAATAAATTAATAGTGGTGACTAATTTCGACGATAAGACAAGTTTCTCTTCTTTTTCGGAGTCCTTTATGTGTATAATCTTTTTTAATTCATTCAATATATTGGCCAAATGAGGAAGTTATTAAAATTTGTGTTTTTAAAATGATAATAATCAATCTTACGTCTTAATTTAATGACAACAATCAGTAAGTTGCTGACAAGCGTTTTTCTCTATTTGCATCAACTTATAAATGAGTAATTACTAATTACCTATACGGCTATACCGATACTTTCTATCTTTTATTGAAGTTATTTAATTGAAAAATTCTTTTAGGTTAAAGAATAAAATAAAACTATAACTAAGTTGTAACTTAATCTATTTAGTTTAGATTTTAAATGCAGTATTTTGATGGATTTTTTATCATCATGTGAACTGATTCTTTTCAGTTTAAATTTTTTATATATTAAATGCTTGCACGATCAATTGACAAGCAGTGATATAGTGAACTAAAAATAACTGAAGTGATCATAATTTTTCTTCTCAATAAATGTCACATCGCCAACGTTGACAATAAAATAAGTTACAAAGTACTAGGAGATGAATCAAAAGAAAGTTCTCCAAGAACAGAACTAATGTAGCTACCTACTGCAGTTTTGATGCTTAATTTGTGACATCGGAGTGAAACTGGGATTCATGACAACTGTCAACTAAGGCTTTCAACTTGCAAGTTCTATCTCTTATCATACAATATTAATATTATACTTTCAAAATAAGATAAATAAAGGATCAATAATAGAAAATGGATAATTATTTTATATTTATAAAAAATAGTGTTTTACAAAAGTTGAAGATAACAATTAAATTAGGTAAAAATTTAAAAGCTACTACACGACTAAATACACTAGCAGGTTATTTCAAAAGTAAAAACTACCCGATACAATTTTTACTAAAATAAAGGATTTCTAATTCGTACTAGTTTACATGAAGTATCAATCTTAGAACAATTTTTAAAAGCTTAGGGTTGAATGATTAACATGAACTTACAATATACAATTTATTCTATACCTATACGGCTATACCGTATATTTATTCTATAATTTATAATTTATTCTATAATTTATTCTATATTTACCTAAGATGTAAGTTTTTCAAACTCATAACAATAAATAAAATACACAAATTAATTCGGTCTTTTATGCACTTCCTTTTCACGGAGAAATGTCGTTGAAAATCTTAAAGTAATAAGCATGAATAAATGGATATCACAGGGAATGAGACCAGACTTCCTGGGAATGATGAGAACTCATCTGATAGTGATTAGTACTGTCCTGATGAGAACTTCACCGATGGGAACTGCACTGATGGGAACTGCACTGATGGGAACTGCACTGATGGGAACTGCCACTGATGGGAACTGCACTGATGGGAACTGCACTGATGGGAACTGCACTGATGGGAACTGCACTGATGGGAACTGCACTGATGGGAACTGCACTGATGGGAACTGCATTGATGGGAACTTCACTGATGGGAACTGTCCTGATTAGAACTGCAGTGGTGCGAAGTTATTTGAATCTGAAAATTTTTACAAACAAATTGATTAAAAAATCTCTGATATTGACTTAGAATTACGCTACAAACAATTATTAACAAGATAAAACAAATTGAATAGATTTTATTTTAATCTCATACTATAATATTTTTTTTATTATACTAGGGGTTTAACGTCGTGCTTTAGTCATATCGTGACTATTTCGCTGACGTAAAAGGAAATTAAATACAAGGGACTAGAAGAAGCAGTCATAAAGGAAAGTGGCTCCATGAACAAAGGCACTTACCACCGTTGGTGACAATGCTCATGGATGCAGAAAAGCTACTCCGTGAATGCAGTCACTTACCAAGGAATGTGACGAAACGGGACGCAAGCGCCGGTGGCTGCCCTCACGGATGGAAAAGGAAAATGAAGAGGTGATAGTAAATGAAGCCTACGAGCCTACCTAACTCAAAAATCTAAGACCTCGTAGTTGAAGAGCATAACCCTAGCGTTATCCTCCAAAATCCTGAACAACGTGTATTCGAAGCACATTTGGTTATGTTAAAAGTATCCACATTCGAGTGGCAAGGAAGAAACAAGATTTGATAGAAAACAAGATTAATGGAAAGTAGAACACAGATAGATTAAAATCCTTACTGTGATCAGAGTTTGTTTCGAATTTTAAAAATCAAACTTACAAAATATTTACCCAAAGGACTAAAAAGGGTGACACCTCGATCTAATATTTTTAATTTTTTCTTTATGTTGATGAATTAAGAGGTTAGACCGCAAACGATGGAGAGAAAAGGATAATTTAAAATGAGTTAAGAAAAGACCACAAAGCTATTTTTGCAAATTGCAAGATAAGGTTGAATAGATGTTTAGCATTAGAAACGTGGTTTTATATAAACACTACATTTATCTTCCATTACTCGAGACTAACTGTTAGATAAAGTCTCTAATTCCAATCCGTAGAATACTTACTACAATTAATGCTGCAACTAATTGGAAAAAAGTCGAATTAATTTAAACGAAACTAAAGAACTCTACAAAAGAAATAATTGAATTTTACTAATTTCTTGTAATTAAATATTGGTCATTTTTTTAAATAAGATTATAGCTTTATGGAAACAGAAATTGTACTGAAAAGGGGTAATACATATTTGCCTCAAAAATGGAAGGAAGTATTTAATTTTATTCGATTAAATTTTGTTGTCAAAGGAGATGCAAAGAACGAAACTGTAAAATAGAAAAAATGAAAGTCAATAAGTAGAAAATAATGAACAATGTCACTAAACTACTAAATTTTATTTAAATGTTAAAATATGAATGTCACAAGGACTAATGAAATATTGTAGAAACTCTCATTTTAGCGGCAAGTTACATGTTGAAGTAATCTAGGATATTGTATAAATTAAGCCATTCGTATTATCAGTAAATTTTAAGAGTTTAAACGTTTTTTAGTTTAATGATTTAATGAGTCAAGAATTCCAAACTAGGCTATAAACAAAAAGCTACAGTTAAAAAAAATTAGTTGATACTAAAATGAACTATTTTCTTTAGAACCACCATTATACTCTCTCAACAGATGTTAAAAAAATTATATACAAGTAACTATATAAGAGTTTAATTAATTATTACCAGTACTCAGAATATTTGCAAATTTTAATACTAGCAAAATAAATAACCGTGTATCACCATGGAGTGGATATGAACAGTCAGTATTTAAGAATTCAGTATTTCAGAAACTACAGAAACCATAAGTTGTGTATTCACAATTTCCAATTGTAAAGTATTTGGACGAAATAATTTACAATTGCCAATCAATCTAATTGAAAGTTTTTAGGCCATATCGCTGATATTGAAAATAAATTGAATATATATGGGGCTTGAAGTAACAGTTAGAAAGGAAAGTGACTCCATGAAAGAATTAACTACCACCAGTCGGAGACAACGCTCATGGATGCAAAAAAAAAAAAAAATCCATGACTGCAGTCACTTACCAAGGAATGTGACGAAAAGAGTCACCAACACCGGTGGCAGCACTCACAGATGGAAAAGGAAAATGAAGAGGTGATATTAAATGAAGCCTACCGGACAAAAAAAAAAAAACATACGAGTTATCCTCAGAAACTACAATTAGCCACAAAAATGATAAGCCTGAAGCTGTTGTGCCTTCTCTTATATTCACCTGAACAGATTGAGGATACAGGCACTGGGGGCTTTGTAAATTATTAGCCTACTATATTATATCTTTAAAAAAATTTCATACATTTTTTAAATTATATATTTATGAAACATAACTGATACGAATAACTTTGCTAATTCTATCAGTTATCACTGAACTAAGAGAAATTTGTCCTTACCAATTGAGAAAAGGGAGATTTGCACTGCTGTCGTTTGTTTCTTCCGCTTTCTTGTGAGGGAAAGTGATCTGGTCATAGGCAGTTGTCTTTCGAGTTCCACCTAGCGAATGCTCTTCTCCATTAAACTGGAAAAAAATTTAATAATATAACTTGGTATATTAGTTATTGGTATTGAATAGGTTTGATGCGAATATAATGGTTTCGAGATTTAGTTAATCGGAAAATAAATACAAAGGACCTTAATATAGATCTAGCAGTCAGATTGGAAAGAGACGCCGTGAATGGAATGAAAGAGACTCTTCAATGGAATGTTACGGAATGAGAATCTAGTAATCGCGGAAGTAAGAGGAAAATGAACAAACAGGGTGCAAAAACATATTGTAAATTGTATTAAAAAACAATCTAAGACTACATTGTTATCCCTATCTAGTGCTATTCTACAAAACAGAGAATTTCAATGAAACAAAAAGGAAAAAAAAAACTTTGTCATCATCCAATTTGCAACTGTTCGTATCGAAAAATGATCTGCCTCTTTCTTGAATTCATGACTGTTACATAGTGTCATTCGTTGAAAACTCTCATAAATGCAACATGAATATCTTACATATTTACTATTATGAATTTAAGATAGTTTTTTTTAGTATAAAGTTATTAATAAATAATCTCTGTTAATTTAATTAGGGGTTTAACGTTTTCTTTGGAACCAAAGGCCATATCGCTGACAATGAAATTAAATACAAGGGACTGGAAGAAGCAGTCTGAAAGGAAAGTGGCTTCAAGAACAAAGTCACCTACCACCGTCGGTGACAATGCTCATGAATACAGAAGAGCTACTCCGATAATGCATTCACTTAAAAAAAAGAATAAAAAACGACCTAATTTAAGGTCCGGAGGCTGCACTCACGGATGGAAGATTAAAATGAAAAGGGGATAGTAAATTAAGCCTAACAAACCCAAAAGTCGAAGACCTCGTAGTTTGAAAGCATAAACCTAGTGCTATCCTCTAAAACTGCAAGTGGCGTAAAAAGATAAACATAATAAGAATGAAAAAAGAATTATTAATCCAAATTGCAACAGTTCGAGGCCAAAGGGAACCCCCTTCTATTAAATCCACCACAAACAGCTTCATGATAGGGTCACGCAGGTAAATTGCGGCCCACTTACTAACTGCGGCCTCTAACAACTGAAACATCATAGCTTCAAAACACACGTCAGAACTTAAATTAATAAGTTATAGCATTCACTGTGCTTCGTTTGATAGCTATGCAACATTTTAATGTAATTTTGATTCAAAATGTTGTAGAGACTCTCTTGAGAGGGCTGCAATAAAAAAATAAAGGGCCGCAATTTACCTGCGTGACCCTAGAGCTCATGCAGGCTTATAAATTCTTTGCTAACCAGAAAGAAAGAAATTTCTTAGGAGTTACCTGCACAAAATAAAAACGAGAATTTGGTAGTAGAATTAGAAGATGAAAATTATGGGAAAAATAAATTAGGTGAATATACGTGATTACATTTACCGTTTAACACTAACCTTGAGCATCCAGCTGTTCCGAAAATTATTCGTAGGTTGTCCTTTTTTTTATAGAGCATAAATATGGTTATATCTATTGGTATTGTGAGACTAAAACCTGAAGATTTAAATTTAAAGGTATTTATAAATACAGAAAAAAAACAGTTTAAACAAAAAGTATATACTACAGTCTACATTATAGAACTATTGACGTAAATGGCGGCTATTTACGAATGGAAGAATCATATGCATTATAGAACATTTAATAAAGTATATACCTACCTAAACTCTAGAAGTCTAGAGGCTAAAATAAAAAGTAAAATGTGGTTATAAGCTACAGCTCTAGGTGTTTTTTTTTCTTTCTATTACATGTCTACAGATCGTATTCAAAGGAATTTAGGCACAATAATATAAAGTAGAATTCCATATTTTTTTAAAATTTAATAGTTTAATTACTGTGCGGGCACTGCTTTATGACTCTAGTACAGAGTAATGCAAAGAAGTGCATAAAATCTAATTTTGCTATTTCGTAAACTGTTCCAAATCTCGACATTTTGCAGGTTTGGATACCTATAAAAAATGGTTCCACTCACTAACTATAGAAAAAAATTCTGAAGTTCGGTATTATTTCAAAGTTCAGAATTAAAGATAAAAAATTTTTGAAAGCACACATTTTGGTAATAAATTGCAAATTCCATCAGCAATTTCAAGAAAATCTGTGAAATATTGATAAATTTATAATTCGAAATGATCTCAAGAACAGAAACACTTGATATATAGCTGGACTTCGTCTCAGCTATCAGCAAAAAATCAACTGGTAAAAATATTTAGAGTTCATATCCAAGAAGAAAACAACTAGTTCAGAAATCTGATCAGTCTTTCGAATATCTCAATTTCAAGGATTAAGCTGCCTAAAAATGGTAGCATAAACCATTTTTCACAGAGTTAAAAAATATAGCTTAAAATTTTGAATCTAGAACTTAGAAAATAAAAGAAGCGAAAAAAATTAATTTACAAATGTATAAGTAAAAGATATAGTTCCATATGAGCATGACAATAAAAAATAGAGTCCTCAGCTAGAAAGACTGAAGAATAACTTATCCAGGCTAAGTGAAATTAGTATCTAAAGAAAGATTAATTTTCGATCTGCCTAAAACACAAGTTTTTAAATAGAGAGAGTGAAATTTAATGACCTTTCACCATGACGGCTGAAGACGAAATGTCCCGCACTGCATTAAAAAGAATGGAAATTTCTTACATGTGGGGGTAAAATGAGAATTTGGGGTAGCGTACGATAATCCGTGGTACAGTGGGAACTAGATTATTCATGCGCGCCTCAGCAATTGGACGGATACACTTTTCCGCGATAGTACATATACACAGTACTCATGTATGAAGTTCATCTCAATATTAGGCACATACACTGTAAGACCCACTTATTGCTCAATTTTCAGTAAACATATGTTATAGCTAAAGGCCAGAACTATAAACAGTAGCTACAATATATACGATCGTAGTGTATACACTATACAGTAAAGGAAAATATTTGTAATTCTCTATATTGTCGAAAAAATTATTTAATTGTTTCATAAAGTTCAGCTAAATATCAAGTACAACTAAATCACAGCTTAACCTTCACTGTCTTTTAATTGGCACGTACCGAGATAGTGATTTTAGGTAAATTAAATATTTACATAACAATAACACGCGAACATCGATACTAAGAGACCTTGTCCTGATCCAAACGCAGATTTGCCTGAGGTCATAAGAGTGATAACTGTTACCAAAACTGAGAAGTACTATGAATGCCTTATCAACGATATCGGTGAAAGTGTAAGCAGCTTTGTGAAGGCCATTAACGCTCAATGGTTAGAACCATGATATAATAACTTAACAGGTAATTTCGTTAGAAAACCAAAATAACCCACGTTCTGAGCATCTTGTTTGTGACGTCACGTGTATCCATCATAATTTGTTTACTTTTAGTGCGCTACTGTATCCGTACCTGCCTGCCAAAGTGCAGCTTGAGTACTCTTTACAAAAATTCAAAATTTTGCACCACTGCTAAAAATTACAGCGGAAAACACAAAATAGTGCGAAAATAATAGCTCTACGCGACGCCATCCATGTTATTTAGCGATGTTTAGTTAATGGCCTTTGTTTGAGAGTAAGATCATCTGATATTCTCTGGTGTTCGACCCTGATCTAAAGATGGCATTGCTAAAAGCCTAAAATAAGAACAAAAATAATATTAAAATAAACAATATAAAATGTCAATTATTCATAGGTTTTAATCTAAAGAATAGGTTTTGATCAAAAGAATTTGTAGACGCTGCTCTTAGTAACATTTCGTACTATTTCTATTCGTTTAACCTGTTATAGTCTATGAAAAGTAGCTACCTACACTCTACACTTGTTTATCTAAAGGAGGGTGATAGTATGATGTAGTATTTTTTTATTGTTTAAATAAAAGTATAAACTATATAATTACATTTTTATCATCCACGCAATAGTCATTTTGTAACGAATAAAAGTATTTTTCATAATTTGAAATGTATAATTATAATTTTTAACTTTAAAAATTTTGATACGATTAACTTTCGTATATTTTTTATACGATTTACTTTTGAATGTTTTTGAAGTTTGTTGAAAAAGAAAAGGAGTTGGTGTCTTCATCTTCGTAACCTGTCTACGACATGGGGAGATTTAAAGGCCCACGCAAACTAGTGCGGCGCGTCCACACCTATTTACTGTGAATATTATTGGTATTACCTACTACGATATAATTAATATTACAAATTGACAGGTCTATTGAAGATGATACAGTAAACAATATATTAAAGTAATTTAGACTTATTTGCTTGATTTTCAGGATAAATTTAATTATCTAATAACAATTATGAATTGTTTTTATCAAATTTCTTAAAATTGATTCTTTATATAAATTAAATAATTGCATGCTCAATACATGAAGAAAATGTATTTGTCCGTGTAGGTAATATAGCATACTAATTTACTACTGATGAAGTGGTATGAAATTAAAACCATTTTTAATTATAAAAGAGTTTTTAGTTTAGTAAGGGTTTAACGACTGAACAATATCACTAATTATAAAGATCGACATTCTTCTGAGTTAATAATATAAACAAAATATTAAAATAACAATAATGGTACACCATAATATTCGAAAAATAAATTATATTGTTATATTACAAGTGGAGCGCCGTCCAAATTCATCCTGCCGTCGTGACTGCAAGCATGAATGATGATTCCGCACGCATGCTATCGCTCTGGGAGCGATAGCAAAAAGCATGCGTGTGCACCAGAAATTACGGGCATGAACGCACGCATGCAGCGATTTCTTGAGGCATGAGTGAAGGTGTGGATGCGCCTGCTCGCCCCGACGAGGGGCAACAGTCGGGGCGAGCAGGCGCCTGCTGCAGCGCTTGACGCCCGTAGTTGTTCACACTGTTTTTTAAACACAGTCAACACACGCACCTCCCTCGCGATTCAGTTTGCTCTCAGACACCAGTGAGGATGGATGCGAGCGAAGAGGATCTTTGGGCAATTGTATTGGGGTGTGCATTAAAGAAGAAAACGAAAAGCAGGCGTCGTAGAATTTGGGTAAAGAGATGGTTGCACAGAATAGACGAGAGAGGAAGTCATACACACATTTTCAAAGAGTTATCGGTTGAAAATAAATTAGATTTTCAAAATTACATCAGACTGCCAGTAGAACTGTTTGACAGTCTACTGAAGAAAATAACTCCACTGATTCAGAAGGAAGACACCGTAATGAGAGCAAGTATTTCTCCTGGCGCTAGATTAGAGGCAACCCTGTTATTTTTATCATCAGGATGCTCATACACATACCTACAGTTTTCGACAAGAATTTCAAAATCTGCTCTGAGCACAATTATTATTGAAACTTGTGAAGCTATTTATACGGTTTTGAAGGATGACTATTTGAAAGTAAGTAAAATGAATACATTTTAAGATCATTTTTTATTTAGATAATAATAAAAATAAGAACTCCGTTTTAAAGTCAATGAAGGATATATAACAGTTTCTTATCCTATCAACCAAATAGATATACAACTCTTTATATAATAAATATCAAAAATCAAATGAATCATAAAATAAAATATTTCTTTTCGAAACCAGTTGCCGACAATGGAATGAAACTTGGAACATGATTCATGATATAGAAAATTACATAACTTGAAAATTGTCTATTGTATTAGAAATTGATACGACTTGTGAATTAGTTTGCAACATATTCATATTACCCATAAACAATGTGTCGTTAATTAATTTTCTAGCAAGAGTTGCCTGCTTTGTCTCCATCTTTCTTAATTGTGTACCAACCACTGAACAAAATGCTGATACGTCGTCATCTTCGTTTTTCTTTTCCAACAATTTGGCCAGTGCAACTTTAATCAGCTCATCATTAGAGTCCACCTTCCTTTTCTTTCTTACCATTGTTGGTACAGTCGGAGGTTGAAACTCTGATGATGAGCTGGAAGAAGTTGGCTGAGATGTCGTTTCTGAGGTGACATGAGTATATGGTATCGAAGGAGTAGATGGTCTAGAAGCTGTACAATCATCTGGACTTTCATCATAATTAATAATGGGGGGATCATCGCCCAGAAATCCATCCTGAAAATAAATATATAGTTATTAGTACAGATATTTATAGAGACATTTCTTATATTTTTCAGACACCAGAAACAGAGGCAGAGGCTACGCATTGCTGAGCAATATGAAACACGCTGGAATTTCCCACACTGCATAGGATCAGTTGATGGGAATCATATAAACATACAACCTCCTCATGACAGTGGATCGTATTTCTTTAATTATAAGAATACGCACAGTATTGTGTTGATGGCACTCGTGGATGCAAACTATGAATTCATTTACATTGACGTTGGATGCAGCGGGAGAGTTTCTGACGGTGGGGTGTGGGGAAATTGTACTATAAGCCAAAAATTACAAGCTAAAACTGCAGGAATTCCACCTGACAGTAAAATGCCAGGGAGTGACAGGGTACTACCATATGTTCTTTTAGGTGATGATGCCTTTCCACTCAGAACCTACCTAATGAAACCCTACCCATACAAACAACAAACAGAACAGCAGAGGATAGCATCTTACAGGATCTCAAGAGCTCGTCGAACTGTCGAAAATGCATTCGGTATTATGTCAAACAGATTTCGAATTTTCATGACTACTATTAAATTAGAACCATCAAAGGTAGAAAAAATAGTGCTGGCCTGTACTACTCTACACAATATGCTTAGGAGAAGTAATTCGGATGCGTACTGCCCACCTGGCTCAATTGATTCTGAGAATAATCAGACAGGAACTGTTACTCAAGGGAGATGGAGAGAAGAATCACAGTTGCAGGGACTACAAAGAATTGGCAGAAAGGCAGGAAATGAAGCGAAATATGTGCAAGCACAATTCATGGAGTACTTCAATGCAGAGGGAGCAGTATCATGGCAGAGAGATATGGCTGGATTGTAATTTCAAAATTACATAACTTTTTCATTATTAATATTACTAGCAACATTTCCTTTGTCTATAAATAGAAAACTCACTGTCCATTTGTTTGATTATCCGCAATAAGAATAGGGTAGCAGTATATAATACATAACATAACACACTTGATTGTTTTCAGTTATTTTATGTAACATATAATGTGATTAATTTGACACACTTTGTAAGTGACTCATAGATATAATTTATGGTATAGAAAAAGACCCTATTTTTTGATTAAAAACAATAATTCTGAAAAATTCAATGACTTATTATGCACTTAATGCTTAATTTATAAATCCAATCACTCAAAAATTCGGCCAATTTTACTAATATACATTTATTACGTTTATACCACTGAAGTCTTTGAATATTGAGCAATAAGATGGTATTCCCTCGTATTTTTTTTAATCCCATCATAATTGCACGAAAAGAACATATATTATTATATCATTAACTTACATCGTTTGAATCATGCAGCTTATATTCATCAAGAGTTGACGTTGATTCCCGAAGAGCATTGCTGTCATTGATGAAAGTTAACAGATCAAAGCACCATAGTTTTGGTGTGTATACTTGGTCAGCTCCTGCACCAGATTTTGCTGACTCTCTCATTATTTTTCTCTCTCTTTGAAATTGAGAACGGAGAGTGTGAATCTTTTTGCGCACTTCTGTCACGGTCATGTGTCCACAGAGTGTTTGCAATTCTTCAGATATTTTCTCATGAGCGCGTTCCTTCAAGTTTCTATTGCTATACTCTGCTGATCTTACCTTCCACAAACATGCATGATCCCTATACAGCTCTATCAATCGCTCGACTAATGAATGTGACCACACAACTGAGTCTTTGGAAGCCATGATTGTAGTAACGCAGCGTGTGTAAAGGCAACCTCTCTTACTGAAGGGCAGTCACCCACTGAGTGAGGCGCCTGTCCAATCGCTAACTCGTCGATCGCTCCGTTGCCCCTGAGAAGCGCACGTACTTGCCTCACAGTGGGGCGAGCAGGCGCCTGTCAAGCGCTTCACGCCCCTCATGTAAACGGGGCGTGAAGCACCTTTGGATGAAAGTTTTCAAGGAACAACTTGGAAACGAATTAAGAAACCTGCTCGAAATATTGTTTATTAAAATATAATCGACAGTGGTTTCCCATTTATGAAAAAGGTATTTAAAAAATTTGATAAAAATATAAAAAAAAATGTTTTTTTAAATGTATTTATTAAATAGTAAAGCGTGACATTTTTCCTGCAACCAACAGACAGAGACGCACTGTGTATTAGTATATAGGCCATAGGGTGATCTTTTGATTTTATTTTCCATAGGCATGGGTGCTCTTTAACTAGGCTAATAAAATGGGCCGTTGATTGTCTAGTCCACTGTATGAAATTAAGTGGCGCTAACATCCTCTCCACTGAGTGTATATAAAGATGGAGGTAGCATAGCAGAGGCACAAGTGATGCCAAAAAGTGGCGCCATGGGCGTGTCTAAACCCCAGCATATCGAATATGTAGTGACAATCGAGATGTTTAGTGTATGTGACGTCATCAAAGCAACACTCTAAAACCAAAATTGTCATTACTTATCACTCTATGGTCATTATGTATATTTTTATACTGTGGTCTAAACCGATGGCGCCCCTCTTACTCACATCAGTTTAACAGAATGCACGAAAAAGAAAGGATGTGCGTGTGAGACACTCTTCATTTTAACACCTCTCTCTAACTCATGCACTTCTCGAACCCCTACTTTTACTATCTATACTTCGACATCTCACTAAAACTATAATTTTATTACAGTAATAACTGGATGAACAGAGAGAATGTATTCTCAAATCATAATAAATTCACAACAAAAAAACTATTAAACCATAAAAAATATAAGAATTTATCCATGGGTCAAAGCATATACTTCTCAAAAAGAAAAACAATGCTACAGACTATTATCGACTAATTTATTAAACGAAAGTTTGAGATTAAATTACATTATAATAAAAATGAAAGCAATGGCCCATTCACGTATATCCAGAAACTTGGCGTGATGTCACCACATGATCATTCTATTAGATTGAATGCAAAAATATAAATATACTTATAACTCTTGTTGCCATCTGATCAGCATGGAAAAAATACATGTATTAATTACCGTACAACGGAAGTAAATAATAAATAAAAGTATTTTATGTACAAACACAATATATATGTAAGGGGTTCAACTTACGTATTTTGTTACATATGTTACATGGTGGGATAATATGTAAACCACCATAAAAATATCATTCATGAACACAAGTTGCACGATGAGATTAAATATATCCCACCTTATAATGCAGCATATTATTTTCATTAACATTCAGTACAATTGAGTTTAATGATAAAAACCACCTATGCAACTTGGTACTTTTATATTGTAAAATCTTATGACTCAAAAAAATTGAAGCCTGTTTCGGAAACAAAACTATATCGCTAACATCAAAAGGAAGTTAAATACAAGGAACTCGAAGAGGCAGTCGGAAAGGAAAGTGGCTCCGTGAACAAATTCATCAACCACGATTCGTTAGCCAAGCTCAGGTATGCAGAAAAGCAGTTACTTAATTAAAAAGAATTTGGATTGGGAAAGATGGAACTGACAGATGGAAGAAGAAAATGAGTAAGTAAATCAAACCTAAATTCCTACCTAGCTAAAAATCTAAGAGGAAAATGATCCAAAAGAGATAGTAAATGAAGCATGCAAGTCTACCTCAGCATTATCCTCTAAACCAGAAAAGTAGTGTTAAAAATGAGTTGTGATTAAAACAATTATTATAGTTTAACCTTTTCAATTTACCTTTTAATGTAAATATAATAAAATTGAATGAGAAGACAACCATAAAAAATAATGTTTTCATAAATCTCACCAATTAGTAAACAATATTTTTTCTGAAATAAAATATCCTCACAATTGGTAAATAATTTGTTTTCGAAATTGTGATAGCAAGTACAGAACAACATAACCTCCCTCGACTGTTATTCGATTTAACACTGAGCATTAGAGGAGGGATCAACGTTGATAGGGAGGGGCATACAACCCCATTGCACCGAGTGGCAGGGGTGCATTTGGGGAAGACACGCCCATGGCGCCACTTTTTGGCATCACTTTTCCTTGCAAGGCATGCTACCTCCACACCTATATATACTCAGTGATCCCCTCTCTATGCAAGCGCAATCACTACTGACCCCAGAGTAATGATATAGGAGAGGGAGACAGTGTTTCAGCGATTGCAGGTCTGAGGGTCCAAAACCTTAAGTGAGGAGAGGTATGCTGCACAGCTCGCTCCACATTGAGTATATTGTTTGGTTTGGTGTGACGTATGCTACTGGTCGCTTCTGATTGGTTTTTATTCTTGCATGTGCCCCATCAAGTTGAGCGTCTATCTTATGTTGCTAATGGGCAACCTATACGGTAACTTTGCTCAAAATCATAATATCAATTAAAATATTTCATTCTAAGTTTTAACATGAATTGTTTTTTCTCAAAGGCGTCGACATGATGAAGACGGACCTCAGTCTATTTATTACCTATCCAAATGGCTGGTAGCGGAGCCGAAACGTTGCTAAGAGCACTAATTCTTTCCTATTAAGGTAACTATTTACCCTATATAAAGTGCCTTACTGTATGCTCAATGTTAATTCCAGTGCTCAATTTTATGCATTAATTAATATTTTTGCTCAAACAGAGCTCAATCACCTGGACAGATGTACCCTCACTGCCAACTGCCTTCACAATTTTTGTGACAGGCAGCACGGAGCAGGTGTCAGATGCCCCAGTGTAGGCATCTCCGCCGTTAAGGGGCCTAGAAGCCTCATGGCTAAATTCACGGTGGAGAGAATAGATAAACAGCTCTCCCACTAGTCGGTTTCATTCGGCCAGATGATAATCGAGGACTGCATCCTCACCGTAAGTAACTTCAAAATATTTTGTTAAATGGAGTAAGAATTATTGTACCTATTACATTTTTTTCAATTACAGGAACCAAAGGGTAATATCCGGCCGATAAAGAAAAATCTCCCGTTACTCTTCACTAAAACCAAGAAAAAGGGCATTAAATTCTACGTACTTTATTTTTAACATCATATTCTAGGATGAAGAGGTCAAAGACCGCCACTGGGACACAGGACATAAAGGAGCCCCACATACGGCAATTTGGCCAGATATTCAGCTAGGAATAGCCCTCCAAACTACTTGCCCCGACTACGGCAAACGTGGCAGTAGATGCTCCAGCAAGGGTTATTGTACCCATACTAATGGTATTATACGATGAAGAACAAGAGCGCAAGTAGCAGCGGCTGCTCCCGCCAGGGGAACTTTTACGATTAGACTGAGTGTTCAAGTTTTGTTCATTGTAATTCATTTGAATCATTGTTTATGTGCACCAACAACTACGATAGGATTTTAATATTTATTCTGCGCCGTTTTAATATTATAGATTCTATAAGCTTTTAGAATTTATTAGAATCAACTGTACATACATTTTAATTACAAATAATTAGAAAACAAAGCGGAACCTTTTTTTTAATCGTGACTACTCCACAAGAAAAGAGGATAATTTAAGTTTTGTTGTAACGTAAGAAGGTTCATATACAATCCATACAGGTGGCTATTTATTCATTATAGGGAAGTTTTCATTCGATATTAAAACTATCCACTGGATGTTTTGTTTTGAGAGGGTGTGCGGCCCACCACTCAAGAGGCGAGCGATAACACCACACAGCATTCGAAGTGACATTTGGCCACTGGCCAAGGAAGTTATAGTACTAAGGAAGCGGTGTAACGGCTAAACCAACAACGTATAAGCGGAACCATCGTGTTAACACCTTGTTGTTAGCAATTAGTCAAGTGAGCTTCCTCGTCTCTCTTCGCTTCAGTCAAAACAGCCTCCTTGGCGTCTTGTTGTTGTTCCGCTGTGTCGTGTGGTGACGTCACAGCGCACATATGACGTCACCCTAGCAACAGACTGACAGTTGAGGGAGCATTCGCACACGGCCAATGACGTTTGAGAAACGAGGGAGGTTGCACGCATCTAGCACACGCTCCAACAAACGCTTATTTAAGTCATTAACATTGCATATGTTGCCTAAATATTCATCAATTAATCTTCTTACATCAGTTAAATGTATATAGATGAGAAAATTATTGAGCAAAACGATCAGATACCTAAAGTATTTTGAAGAATAATGTGTAAGTTAACATCAGCTGTTGTGCTAACGAGAATCGTTACTCAACTTACTCAGTCAGGTCTGAGAGCGACGCACACACGTGTACTCTCAATCGTTTCTAAATCTACACTAGAAGCTAACACGATTGTAACGGCTTCCATGGGCTATGTTAGCCGCCTGCCACTGGCGCACAAGGAAATTCTAGTACTGGAACTATAACAACGTCTCTCAGCTACATTATTAGGTCTGTTTTTCGGTCCACTGCTATATAAGTAGTAATGACAGTAAAGTGATTTGTTATCGTGACGTCATTAAGGCAACAGACTTTGTATCGAAAATTAGGGTCAAGTAGTTTGAATAACTGAATACACCATTACTCTCTTCTTATATTGGCAATAAATAAACATTTGTTTGTAATTTAACACTCTTAGATTGTCTTAAATTTAATTTAGGGTGTTGCGGTGATGACGTACCGTCTCAATTGTCACTACTATATTCTACACACTGTGAGTCCGTGAATATGCATGCATTAGCAGTGGACTGGACTACAGACACGTATCACAGTATAAAGATTAGGGGAGTAGTCCAGTTGTGTGTTATTTATATTTCAAGTGGATGGTGCGTGACGTCAGCAATCTTGAGCCAATCAGCGACTCCCAGAGTCACATGATTGCGAAAAAGGGAGACAAAGACTCACAAACCAAGGGGAGTTCTAGATACCAAAAAGTAATGGCAAACGCGCATGATAGGAAGGTTAATAAATGCTTAGAGATAAGTAAGAATAAAGCAGAAAATAGTTCTCATTTTTAAAAAAACAATTTTAGGAGACATTAAAGCAAAGATTGGATAGAAATTTGATGTAATCAGCAACTCTAATATGGCTGAATCAACAACCATTATCAAAAATTGTTATGTCTGTGGAGACGATTTCTCAAGAATCAAGATGGTAATTCACAAAGATTTTTAATCCATTCAGAACTAAGTTGAGGTTTCTCTTAAACTTAGTTTTATTAGGGTTGTGACAATATGCGTTTGAAATCATAGATCCTGAAAATTTTATAGACTGATTGAACTTTCGTATGATATTCTTAAGATTTATGATTTAAAGCTCATTTGTCACAACTAGTAATTATCTCTTTAAAGTTATTCCAATTTGAATTATACTTTCATAGTTATAAACAATTGTAATATATTTAAAATACCAATACTACATAATAAACAGTCGTAAATTTTCCCGCTCATGACGTCACGCACCACCGGTCGCTTCTGCAACGCTATTGGTCAGTTTAAAAAAGATGTCTCCCATATGAGATTGGTCTACTCCCCTAATCTTTATACTGTGCACGTATAAACAAAATGTTAGCCGCCTGCTGGCGCAGTCCTTTGAATAAACAAGATTTTACCCAAACCTTGACGCTAATAGCCAAATATTTATTTAAGTGAGAGCGTGTCAGCCAATCACAGAGTGGCGTAAATTGACGTCACATGTTACAAACGAACATACAAACGGGATGTACATGTAACGGTCAGCGCTACATTCTCTTTCACTTCCATGGAAGTACTAGTAGTTCACTTACAATAAAGGAGGTGGACTAAAGAAGATATGGATATTTTAATTTTCTGCAAGCAAGGTTAATTAAAGACTTACATTTTAAGGGGACCGTACATGGAAAAATCTGAAAATTTAATGGATTTTTTTTTCAGTAATATATATTTACTAGTGCCAAAAATCTTCATGGAAAATTTCGTAGCCTTGACATCAAGGCTTGCTTAACTATATACTATACAAGGTTTATATACTATAGTGTATATAAACCTTGCTTAACAGAGCCTTTCCGAGAAAGCACACGCGCATGTGTCGTTCTCAGAGCTTACACAATTTTCTGTTGAGAAATCGTTACGCCCCTTCCTTCTACTAGTACTTCATGATAATAGTGAGCGTTTGGGTCTCACTGGGATTGAGTGAGTTTTTTTACCCTCATTTTCTGAAACTTCTAAAGAGTGTAAAAATTTTGTATTCAAAAGTATAGAACTATTTTTTGGTTGAAATTATGGAACTGCGGTTTTTTGCATTTTTTTGAAAAATGAATTTTTTTGGAAAAAATTGATTTTTTCGAAAACTAATATGAAATTAAAATATCGGCTTCCAGGATTTTGTAGGAATCGAATTGCGCTTAGAATACAAATAAAACCAAAGCCGTAGCTTTAAAATTGTCGGAGTTCTATACTTTTAAAAAACGGTTCGAAATTCGTTCGAATTTCAAATAACTCATTT
The DNA here is from genome assembly GCA_947561585.1 of Caprella mutica. Lineage (NCBI taxonomy): Eukaryota > Metazoa > Arthropoda > Malacostraca > Amphipoda > Caprellidae > Caprella > Caprella mutica. Next base: position 48,814 of record CANNZV010003527.1, read on the forward strand.
TCTATGCGTCCAATCGAAAAAATGTCAGGAACAAAAATAACTTAGAATTAAAGTTTTATAAACATAACTTCATTAATGAAATTATTTCCGAAATCCATGCCCTTAACGCATATTTATTGTTAAGTATAGAACAAGAATCGGAGTCAGATTTAATTCTCAACAACGTAGATGCTGGTCCGTTCCGTTAAGGGGATGGTTCACGCTTTTTTTGACATTTTTTCCCCAATTTTTTTCTTCTTTAGTTATCCCCAAACAGTCCATAGAAAACTAGTGGAAATTTCCATAGCGATCGGATGACTCTTAAGTGCGTCAATTATGATTTAATGTATAGGGGGGGGGGGGTGTAGATCATAGGCCCCCCTGTCATTAGCACCCATCCCCCGTTCACGAGCCCCCCTGTTTTTAAATCCTTATTTACCTATATTATTTAATCCTTATTGACACTTTTGTAGTTCATTACTGATTAGACATACATATGTATAAAGGAAAGGGGGGCGTGTACTAGTACTAGTAGAAGGAAGCGGTGTAAAGACTAACCAACAACGTATAAGCGGGACCATCGTGTTAGCACCTTGTTGTTCCGCTGTGTCATGTGGTGACGTCACAGCACACATATGACGTCACCCCAGCGACAGACTGACAGTTCAGGGAGCAATCGCACACGGCCCAGCAAGGAAGTTATAGTACTGGAACTATAAAAACGTCTCTCAGCTACATTATTAGGTCTGTTTTTCGGTCCACTGCTATATACGTAGTAGTGACAATAGAGTGACTTGTTATCGTGACGTCATCAAGACAACCGGCTAAAATCGAAAATTAGGGTCAAGTAGTTTGAATAACTGAATACACCATTACTCTTTTCTTATATTGGCCATAAATAAACATTTTTTTATAATTTAACACTCTTCGATTGTCTTAAATTTAATTTAGAGTGTTGCTGTGATGACGTCACGTACACTAACCGTCTCAATTGTCACAACTATATTCTATATACTGTGAGTCCGTGGATATGCATGTATTAGCAGTGGACTGGACTACAGACGGGTATAAACAAAATGTTAGCCGCCTGCGGCCCAGTGACGTTTGAGAAACTAAAAAGAGTGCACGCATCTATTACCCGCTCCACCAAACGCTTATTTAAGTCATTAAGATTGCAACTGTTGCTTAAATATTCATCAATTAATCTTCTTACATCAGTTAAATGTCCGAAGATGAGAAAATTATTGAGCAAAATGATCAGATACCTAAAGTATTTTGAAGAATAATATGTAAGTTAACATCAGCTGTTGTGCTAACGAGAACCGTTACTCAACTTACTCTGTCAGCTCTGAGATAGACGCATACGCGTGCACTCACCCTCGTGTCTAAAGGTACGTTTTGCATTCAGCGACTGTTGCGATCTTCAATCAGCAATCGTCGCCCGGCGAATATCACTGAGCAGTGAGCACTAGTTAAATGCAATTTCAACGGGGCTGTTTTGCAACGATTGATTATCGCTAGACAGTAGTTCAATGTGTTTATATTGCTGCGCAATCATCGCTGAACGATGATCGCAACAATCGCTGCATGCAAACGACCTTCAAGTGTACCCTCCTCGGGGTACGGTCATAAGCCCAACCTTCCCCCCCCCCCATCCTCGGTCGGGGTACGGTCTATAGCCCCCCTAGGTCATAAGCCCCCCCCCCCCCCAGTCACGAGCCCCCCCTCCCTGTTTTTTTAATCCTTATTTACCTAGTTAAAAAAATGAAGAACTACTTAGATAGAAATAACTGAGAGTTGCTGATATAGTTTGTTGTATCAGCTAGTTTGTTGTATTGCACACTTCATGATTGTTTAAAGACCTGGTAGGGGGGTTCAAGAGGCGGCACGCCCCCCGATATACATATATCTCATGTTTAATCATTAATGAACTACAAAAGTGTCAATAAGGATTAAAGGATATAGGTATACCTAAATAAGGATTAAAAAACAGGGGGGCTCAAGAGCAGGGGGGGGGGCTCATGACCTACACCCCCCAATCATGAGACCCCTTGAAATAAATGGAGGTTAATTCTGAACGTTTGGTAGAACCTTACGTATCTCAGTAAATTTATATAATAGCAGTTTTGTTCAGATTTCTTTAGTAATTAACTCAAGCTTAAATACCAATATATTACTAAGTTATCATGTGTAGCTTTAACTATCATATTTTGATTAAATGAATCAATTAAATGCATAAATAATTCATTATCTATCTACTCCATGACTCCATCACTGTTGGTCCTGCTTCATACCATACCCTTTACGTGCCTTGCAGAATCTCGAGATAGTCGCGCATTTTCAATGATCCTAGAAACGCGTAGATCATTGTCGAGACTGTACCATGTTTATTGGGTATATGTATGTATATCGCATATGTATGTATACCCCCCCCCCCAAACCAAACAAAAAACTGCATTAAACGATGTAATAGAATTACGAAAAATCAATTTTATTATTTAGATTAGTTAATAATTGAGTATATCTATTTAATAATAATTTTTATTTCAATCTCAAATGAAAACGAGAAAAATAAAGTATGGGACGTCCCTAGTAAAAGATTAATAATATTAGTACGTTGGAAATAAGTCATATTCAATGACGCTAAAGCTAGGTGAATAAAAATATATTCTATAATACATTTAAAGATAAATAATATTAATTTTTCGATTGATTTACATTGGTATAGACTGGCTATGTAAGTTTTTCTTTACAGTCCAAGAGTTGTTAATTTTGTGTACTTTTCTAGTAGGTAGGTGGCTTACTGGGGTGTGTGTCGTGAGGGGGGGGAGGGGGAGAGGTGATGTTGCATATATACACATACTATTTCACATATGGAAAAAGAGTGGAGTAAATGATTACACTTAGAAAAATGAATTATCCATTTAACCCTGCGCTTATATTTCTTTGTAGACTGATATTTATTAATTAATTTTGGTCCTCTAGTTCCTTTGAGTCTGAGGTTGACCAATGAGCATGCATGTGTGTATGTGTGTGCGACTCTCCTTTTAACTTTCATCACCAGATTAGGACGTCATTCTTGAAATTAAGATGACGAATCTATGGTCACATTTTAATTAAAAAATAAAATAGTTAGATTTTATTAACAATGAGATAGGTACTGATTGTAAAATTACAATATGAATATGCCTATGTAAACATATTGAAGTATATAAAATATTTTAGGTCATGGAATTTTAAAGACTACATTATTGATATATATACCTACTCGTACAATATACAATGTAATTGTATTGTATGTAATTGTCCCGGTTACTAGTAACCGGGACTAGGTACCTCCCAAGCAACCATGACACATATATTGTGCCAACATGGGCAGTAGATGGGCAAGAGATGGCCGACTGAAAAGTAGCCTAGAAATTACATGGGGATAATGTGGTTTTCCATTCTCATGGAATGTTACCTTGGGAGAAGATTGGTTCAATGTTGCAAATTCATCCCATTGAATTGTCATATTGGCCCAACCTGATTACTGTATAGCCTATCAACATTATATGGCGGAAGCTTTATTAACAAATTGGAAAGACCATTTCCTGAAATAGGAAGGACTCAATCAATTGCAATTTATAAAATGTCTTCAAATTTATATTAAATTATTAATCGTTCAGCAAAACTTTTTTTTAATACTAAGTTTAAGTGACTAAACAGATGATCACAGGAACGATAAAGAGTTAAAGTTTTAGTTTCAAGGTTTAGAATTTATATTTTTTAAGTAACACAATTTTAATATAAAGTATAAGTAAATAAGCTATATGATGTGTAAAATGATGACGAAGGGTGAGTGGCACTGTGTGATTTTATAGCGTTGTTGCCAGATGCTAGTTTCTATGAAGCTTGTCTATTATTTTAATTAGCTACTGTTAGCTGATTGTGACAAACTTAATACATTTTCAAAATATTTATATGATAAATTACGAATAGAGGATAATATGCAATCCTAAACTGAATAAGTGAACATATTTGTTACCGGTATGAGCCTGGTGTGTATTTTCGGTTATACATATTGAAATTTTAAAATTCAGGTAGTTTGTTTGTGCTTTTCGGTGGAGGAGGTATTAGTATTTTAATTCCCTCAATTAATTAAGGAAATTCTTCAAAACTGCACCCTGCGGCCTATTTAAAGTTATAAAATGGTGAGTTGAAGTTTTTTAAATATACTTATAGTTATTTATATAGTGTATTCGATATAGTTATTGCCTGCTTCTATAGGTGAAGTACCTAATTAGGTACCAAGCTGAATAATATTTTCTTTAGCCCTGGCTAAATATATGTACCTAGGGTAATTTTCGAGTTATTAATTTATCTTACGGTGTCACTTTTTCTAGATCTTTATAGAAATAAAGTACTACAGCAACTTGAAGATTAAATGATAATGATTTTTCAAACTTGATCTCTTTAAATATAATAATTTAAATTTGAAATGCGATTCGATTTCTGAAAGTATATAACCACTATCTAGGTATGTGGGCCCCTATTATTTAATTTAAAAATAGTTACAGAGATAACCTGTTAGATACAACAAATTTGGATTCACGTACTTTTGTTCATTTCTGATAACTACAAAATTTGCTCGCAAGTATAGTAAATATTTAAATATAGGTAATTAATGTAACCGAAATAAATACAGCTACGGAACTCTGCAAGTGATATTGAGAATTGATTTAGTAATTAATATTTTCTTTTTCAGGGTAGAGGTCATTACCAAAGACAATATAAGATAGACGCTCAACTTGATAGGGCACATGCAAGAATAATAATAACCAATCAGAAGCGATCAGTAGCATACGTCACACAAAACAATAATGAATTGTACGACCCCCCGCCCCCCCTTGAAATTCACAGGGGGATACTCTTTAGTCTAGTCGTTATAAATATAAATATCCTCCCTCTACTGATTAGGGATTGCATAACTAATTAGTAACGAAGAATAATCATAACTAGGTAAACTAAGCAAGTATTAACCTATGTAGGTACCATTATTGTCTTTGAAGACACTAAGTTGTAGGTATACATTAACGCTGATTGGCTAGAAGTCGAGTCCGAGTGCTGACGTCAGTGCAAACATGCTCTGTATTTTATAACATGGAGTTGAGCGTCTATCTTATATGTATTGTCTTTGTCATTACCATCGCCATAAGAAAAGCTTCAAATTTTGAGAGGTGTAGACAAGGCAGTTACTGCATTAACGGAAGGAAAGATAGGCACAACAGAATGTGGTCGAACCCATAGCCAAGGATGTAAATTATTAGTCCTCTCACTGAATTATTGTATTCTTGTCTTTCTTAGCTATGTAATTCGATTGAGACTATTTCCATAGATTATAAATTTTGTTTTGATCTCAGGGTTATAGTCAGCTTTTTATTATAGTCATGTTAGTTGTAATATCATATATAACTATTCTATACTATATTATAATAACTCTTTATACTTATGATATAAAGCTAGATGTATTGTTTAATGTTACTGTTTAATCACCTTTTTAATGGATAGGTTTTTTAAGTTCGTTCTACTCTTCTGTTGTAACGATCTACGAATAAATAAATGAAAAACTAGAAGATGATTTTTATTTTTCTTAATCACTATGATATTCATTTTATTAATAACAATTCTCTATTATTAATCTATTCAAGGCTTCAAAAGTAATTTATTAAACCTTATGATTTATTAATTGTGACCAGATGGGTCCAATATGGTAGTGCCACCTTTAGTACATGGAAACCTCCTAGTACCAAAGTAATTTCAATATTTCGACCCTAGCCTCATCATCCTCGGCATCATCTTATACCAAAATGGTTTCAACATTAGCCACCCATGCTGTCACCATGTGGGCCCAGTTTGTAAATAACCACACAGTACCAATGTGATAGTGTCATATGTCACATGGAAACCACCTAGTACCAAGTTGATTTCAATACAGCTTGCCAGTTCTGTTACGACCTTGGCCCCATCAACCTCGACAACATCTTGGGCCAAGATGGTTTCAACATTAGTAGCCCATGCTGTCACCACGTTGGCCCATTTTGCAAATAACCACACAGTACCAATACGATTTGTCATCAGATTACGGGCTTGAATGGTACCTAGTGCCCACATTGGCCCCATTAACTGTGGTTGCTTGGGCCCTAGAGGGTTTACACTAAATCTTCTGAAACATAAAAACGGTAAACTTCCATGTTCAAAAATAATATAAACCTCATTATATTCTGTTCTTAAAAATTATTGTCACTATAGCGTTAAATAACTCAAATTATTATGACTTATAATACATATGTCATAATTTGTAAATAGTTTATTTATTTGTTACATAAATGAAGTTCCCTATTTATATATTCTGATTTATCACAAGTCACATGATAAACAACACAGTCTCCGCCTAAAACATAACCTTCTGCAATTTGCGAAGGTAATAATACATAGTATCCACTCATTACTCAAAGTTGAGATGGTGTGTGTAAGAGATTAGGGGGGGGGGAGTTAGGGAGATTTGGCGCGTTTTTGTGTTAGACTCTCCATTCAGATTTCAGAGTGCAATAAAATAACCAGTATCAATCAATCATGGCATCATTATTCCACTGATACTCCTATCTTTTATATTTAATTATTATTCATATTAATACCAGAAACCCATAACTAATTAGTAATTATTTGAAACTGTTATCCATATATTAAAAGATACTTTGTTACAGTTCACATGTCCACATTATTATTATGTACGTTATTTTACAGATTACATGCGAGTGCGCGCTGTATTTACATTAGGGAACATTAAAATATTTATTTTTATTTATTTACACAAGTAGAAATATGATATGATTTGCAGTACATGTTAACTGTGACTGATTCAGTGTTGTAAAATAAACTTAAATGTACATGATATATTGCCAACAAGTTAATTATTATTAGGAAAGAAATAAGTATTTTATCAATGAAATTATTGGAGGATAGCACACATCCCGCAACTAACCTTAGCGCTACCCTCCCATGTCCCCCTTTATTGTACTATATACCCAGTGTTATTCAATTACCTTTGCAATCTTGCGGAAGGTTATATTTTCATCGGAATTTATTTATTTATCATCTTGTTATCCGCTTAACTGAAAAAGTGTTCAACCAAATTACCTGTAATTTGGTGAAACGATTGATCCATGTCCAGTGACCTGCCTGTGACCCGGTCAAAGGTCAAGGTCACGGTCATTTATAACACAAAAAGTATCGAACCATATTGCATAAACTTGATGGATCGATTGGTCAATATGCAGGAACCATTTTGATAGATTTTGGGAGTGATCGGGTCAAAGGTCAATGATCAAGGTCAAGACCATTTGTAACTTAAAGATTATTGTCTGAAATTTGATGGTAAAATTGGTCAATGACCAGGAACAATCTGGTAGAATTTTGGAAGCGATTCGGTCAAAGGTCAAGGTCATTTATAACTCAAAAAGTATTGTACCATATTATATGAAACTTGGTGGGACGATTGGTTATTATCCAGTTAGCAGTTTCCTCAATTTTGAGAGAGAACAAGTCAAAGTGGAGGCGAAGGTATGCGCTCTACCGAGTTCACATAATCTAGTATAACTTATAAGTTACAAAGAAGATAATATCTTTTTAACTTATAAGTTACAACAATATTTCACTATTATTATATTAATAAAATCTTCAATATAATAATTACATTATTTATAGTAATCTAACCGAAAACATAAAGCATTTCTTAGTTTAGTAAAAACTACTTAGTTATGTTGTAGAAAATTCACTTTCCGAGTACAGATTATTACTTTATTTCTTACTTTTTAAATATAACTCGACTTCTTTCAAATTGAATTTAAATAGTTTTAAATTAAAGTTAAAAAGGTGTAGTACCTAACTGCCTAGAAGAAATGTCACTACCGGCCCCGACTACCAGTACGACAGTACCTACAGTCATTCATCAATGATAGTTATTAATATATCTATTAATACTTTTCAATCAAAACAGTAAGGTTCTTTATGTACTCATACTAATTTAGCAACCAATAATTTAGTGATTAGTTTACTATGCAAGTTATTTTTACTAATTACCTAATCATAATATGTTCAAATAACAAAAAACATTATAACAAATAACATAATATGTTCAAATCATTATTGTAAAAATCTGTATAATCTAACCAACTGGTTCCTGGATAATGACCAACAGCTCAAAAATTTTAAGGCAATTTGATTAATAACTCAATACCTTTTTGAGTTATGCGAGTACCTAGTAGGATTACAAATAAATAAATGCCGCCTAAATTATAACCTTCTGCAATCTGCAAGTTAAAATCAGAACCTAGTAATAAAGTAATTCATTTATGATACATTGTTTCAAAAGGGTTTCAATAATTCAGCTACGTTATATTTCTTTCACATAAGAAGGTATTCTCTACAGTTTCATCGCACCATTCAGGAAGGTACTTTGTGATTGGGAGGGGGGGGTATAGGGTGAGGAGAGGTGTAACTAGTAACTCAGGGGAGGGGGGAGGTGGTGGAGAGGAGTGATTAATAATTACACAGATAGAAATTATCTTCTAGTTAACTATGTATATGCTAATATTTTTTATAAGCCGATATTTTATTTACAACATCATACAAATATATTTGTATTCACATATGATTTAATTTAGTGTTCTAATCATTGGTCATTCATGGGTGAAGTGCATGACTGCATGTGTATGAAGCCCGCGAAGATACCCTACAAACATGTCCACATGGCATACACATGGATGCCATGTGGTTGGATGGTTATAATATGGCAATATGTTTTTATGATGTATCATCCACATTGAAACAACCTAAACACTAGAATAACAGATGTTAACCATGTGTAATTTACCACATTGAAACCACATGTCAATTACCATTTCAATAACAGATGTTAACCATGTGTAATTTACCACATTGAAACCACATGTCAATTCCCATTTCAATAACAGATGTTAACCATGTGTAATTTACCACATTAAACCACATGTCAATGACCATTTCAATAACAGATGTTAACCATGTGTAATATACCACATCAAAACCACATGTCAATTCCCATTTCAATAACAGATGTTAACCATGTGGTTACACAATATCATAACAACATGTTTAAAACCATACTGAAACCATATGTTATAGATATTTAATTATAAACATAAAACATGGTAATTGGCATGTGGTTTCAATGTGGTAAATTACACATGGTTAACATCTGTTATTGAAATGGTAATTGACATGTGGTTTCAATGTGGTAAATTACACATGGTTAACATCTGTTATTGAAATGGTAATTGACATGTGGTTTCAATGTGGTAAATTTCACATGGTTAACATCTGTTATTGAAATGGTCATTGACATGTGGTTTCAATGTGGTAAATTACACATGGTTAACATCTGTTATTGAAATGGGAATTGACATGTGGTTTCAATGTGGTAAATTACACATGGTTAACATCTGCTATTGAAATGGTAATCGACATGTGGTTTTAATGTGGTAAATTACACATGGTTAACATCTGTTATTGAAATGGTAATTGACATGTGGTTTCAATGTGGTAAATTTCACATGGCTAACATCTGTTATTGAAATGGTAATTGACATGTGGTTTTAATGTGGTAAATTACTCATGGTTAACATCTGTTATTGAAATGGTTATTGACATGTGGTTTTAATGTGGTAAATTACTCATGGTTAACATCTGTTATTGAATTGGTCATTGAGACATGTGGTTTTAATGTGGTAAATTACACAGGGTTAACATCTATTATTGAAATGGTAATTGACATGTGGTTTTAATGTGATAAATTACATATGGTTAACATCTGTTATTGAAATGGTAATTGGCATGTGGTTGTAATGTGGTAAAATACACATGGTTAACTTCTGTTACTTTTGAACTCTAAATACAATTATGTGAAAGAGGGCAATCAATCTACTCATTGTATAATTACAGTAGAACTCCACTATAGTCAACTCCTGTATAGTGAACCATCCTGTTTAGTAGAACCCTGTTTAGCGAACTAACTTTTATAGTCAAAATATTTAGTTTAGTTTGCCACAAATTGCCTTGTTTTCTATGAATATCTATATAGTAAATTAGTTGTATTCCATGAAAGTTCTTCCAGTATAAATTTTCTTTAATGAAGTCATGTGTAGTGATCTGTTCTGATATTTAGAGTACTGAGAAATTAAATACACTGAATAATGAATATATTTGAAAAAGAAAGAAAATATTTTATGTAGTCTGCCATGATAATGCTAGTTTTCTATACAACTCTTATATCATCTACACTCTACAGCAAGGGTGGCCAAATGCAGCACTCATTGCTATTTTGGCTCTCTGAGCAGCACTCGTGCCCACCAGGGAAAAGGTGCTTTATTTTCTTCCAAAGAAAATTTAGAGTATTTAGCCCTGACTGCTTTATAAATTACAAGGATATATAATATAAAAGAGGATGGTAAGCTAATTGAAGAACAGAATATTTATAATTACCTTGATACTTTGTTAGTTAATTTTATACGTTAATAAGGTATTTTGGTACCCTTACACTGGTAAGAATTTGTGCAATCATTTTTATTTCCTTTTTTTAATAAGTTGGGAAGCAATTGTCATTTATCCTGTGATTTTATGAATTAGTTATTAAAATTTTTATTACTTGAATGCAAAACAACTTATTTTTGTTTTTATTGTGAAAAAAGAAAAGTATAATTATGTATCATTTATTAATTGCTTTTAATTCAAATAATAAATATACTACAAATATTTATGTTGCAAATATGTACGATTGTACGTACCTCAATAAAATCTATCTCCCCTCCTCTCATTTTAATTACTCAGTATCCCCTGCAATTTAAGAAACGAAAAGAAAATGGTAACGGCACTGTTATTCCATATTTCGGCAATGAAAAACACAACATGTGCCCACCCCTGCTCTAAAGTGAGGTAAATCATATAAAGTGAATATAAATTTATTAATTATAACTTCTAAAAGCTACTTCTATCATGTCCAGGATGGCCTAGTGGATATGTCCCAGACTCAAAACAACAGCAAACTACAGGGACCCCAGTTCGATTCCGGAAACACCTCTTCATTTCTTTCCCCATTTCTTCCAATTTAATTTGTATATAACAATATGTAACATTAAACTAAATAATATATAGGCGAATTACATATACACTATATACAGTAAAGTAAGAAATGGCAATACAATTAGTAAGATCTTTTTGATTTCTTGTCACATGGTACTGATGTGTTTTACACATGGTACTGATATGTGTTCCACATGGTATTGATATGGGTAACATATGGTACTGATATGGGTAACATATGGTACAGATATGGGTAACATATGGTATTGATATGGGTAACATATGGTACTGATATGGGTAACATATGGTATTGATATGGGTAACATATGGTACAGATATGGGTAACACATGGTACTGATATGGGTAACATATGGTACTGATATGGGTAACATATGGTACTGATATGGGTAACATATGGTACTGATATGGGTAACATATGGTACATATATGGGTAACATATGGTATTGATATGGGTAACATATGGTACAGATATGGTTAACATATGGTACTGATATGGGTAACATATGGTACTGATATGGGTTACATATGGTACTGATATGGGTTACATATGGTACTGATATGGATAATATATGGTATTGATATGGGTAACATATGGTACAGATATGTGTTGCACATGGTACTGTTATGTGGTTTTGTTATGGTTAACATGTGTATTCCATATGTTATACATGTGGCAAAACCACATGAATAACATATCGTCCAAGGTTCCAAAAATCAACATTGTAACCACATTGTTATAATGTGGACATAACCACATGGTATACATGTGGAAATGTTTGCAGGGTATAGTCACTTCCACTGGCTACCTGACTTATGCCACTGCTTGTACCACTGTCAATCATCTGAGACACTACTTACTTAGGTATCACCAATAGACTGAAGGGAAAATGATGAATTATTATTTATTTATATATAGTAACAAAAATATAAAACTACTCATAAATGAATTTAGAGCTAATTATGACTTATTATATTCCTTAATAATAATTACATTCATCAAATAAAAACAATATATGAGACATTGATGAGGTTCTATATTATATTCGGACATGTAAGTTTATAGTTTTATTTTTCAGAAGATTAACTGTAAATAATGGAGTATAGAGCGTGTTTCCAACAAACTAGCGGATACAACAAACTACATTAGCAACTCTCAGTTATTTCTATCTAAGTAGTTCTTCATTTGTTTAACTAAGTAAGGATTAAAAAAATAGGGAGTAGGGCTTATGACCTAGTGTAACTTACAGTAATTAATAATGAAAACAAGTATAAATAGTTGAGTAACTAGTGTAACAAGTTAGGTACCTAATTCCATTAGCTACCTAACTAGTTACACTAGCTACCTATCTAGTTACCTGACTACTGTAACTAGTTACCAAACTAGTTTTTTTTAAATGTGTTTATTAAGTTTAATATATACACATGAGCTTATTTCAAGATGGCTCGATTCTTGTACCATCATATTAGTACCTATCTAGTTCTCTTCCAAAACAGGGTTCTCTCTAGTGTATCTAGTTCCCTAGTCAGTAGCTACCTAACTACAGTATCTATGTAGGTTCATATATAATCTAGTTAGGTAGGTTTTCCTAGATACTCTAATACTCTTTCAAGCATTGTTCGTTTTCCCCATTCATGAGTTTCCCGTCAGTGTCAGCCCCGCTTCGTACACTTACATACATTTCGTAAGCACGAGTAATTATTGAGTAAAGTGCGCGGAGTTTATATGTCATACTGTATAATGTATACATTATACTCCATTTATACTATAAAATTGAATTGCTTGGCTCCTAAAAAATAATTGTTAATATTTATTACAGAAATAAATACCATTTCCCAAGCAGTTAATTTTAGGTGATTCTAATATCAATAGATAGATCGTCAATAGAAAGTCGAAGAAATACAAGTTACTACATGCCTAACTGACTATGAAGCATATAGCAATACATCTACAAACACACCTAGGTACACACGCACACACACAGCAATGCATGCTCAACCCCCTTGACCTTAGCGCCAAAATTAAAATGATCTTTCATTAATATTCTATATACTGTCGTACACTATTAAATATTAGTCTACAAGAAATATAAGCAAACAGTTAAATAGAGGCTTCATATTTCTCAGTGTAATCATTCACTTCTTATTCTATTTGTGAAACAGTAGTAAATACATAAAGGATTCCTCTCCACTGTATCTACCCCCTCCCCCTGTTAGTCATCCCCCCCCCACAATAACCGTTAGCTACCAACAAGGAAGATAAACCAAAATTATTAACGCGGGAATTAAAAAGAAACACTTACATTGCCAACTGATATACCAACCATTATTAATCGAAAAAATTGATAACGACCAATAATTACTATTTGATACTTAAAATAATATAACATTATTGGACTAAATTATAATTATTATATGATTGTGTTACAATTGTCACACTTTTTTGACGACTTTTCAAAAGTTTCAACAAAATATTAAAACCTAGTGTTTGGAAAAAAGTATACAATTATTTATCGTTAGGTGTATAATAAAATATAGTTTTAATTACTTATAGTGAGTGTCATTGCACACGACTTATTTTCAATGTACTAACATTATTATATATGTATACTTTTACTGTCACATTTTGTGTTTAATATAATTTACCTACATCGATATTTTAAATATTGATAGTTATTTTCTTACTCACCTTTACTATTCAAATTATCTGCAACATTATTTGCACCGTTCATATTATCTAAACTTCAATTTAATATGAATTGTTTTAATAATAATTACTCATTGTTACAACAAATATATTACATTAATTTTACATTATAAATATTAATAATAATATAATAAACTTTATTCAGAAACTTATAAAAAAAATTATTTTACAGAGGATACATAATACATAACACATACATTCAAAACATAAAAGAAAAGGACACTAACTTTACAACAATGGTTTACTTAAAAAAGTTAATGCAAAATTTTAAGTTTCTGAAGCCCAGTCCAGGTAGCCTTTACGGCTAGTATAGGGCAAAGAATATTCATATGCTACACGATATAGATTAGTGACATCATCCTACAGAACAAGAAAACACAGAAAAAAAAGACAAAATATATATATCAAGAAAAAAGAACAGATAGCATCGAAAAAACAGACCAAGAAGAAGATTACACAGAACCAGAAAAAGATAGAACGAAGAAAAAAGAACACAGAACTAGAATACACAGATTATTAAAAGACAGAGCTAGAAAATAAACACACAGTACAAGAAAAGAGAACACAGTACAAGAAAAGAGAACACAAAACAAGAAAAGAAAACAGAACAAGAAAAGAGAACACATAACAAGAAGTTAAAATATTCCTAGAACCAACTGAGGTGATCTTTAAGTCCACTAATGAATTTCTTTGGGTTATCCATACTTCTAAGCTCGACAGGGAGCTCATTTCATATCTTAACGGCATTAAACTGTGTCTAGAGATTATATGCAATACAGTTATTGTCAATTATTTCATTAAATATTGATGATTATGTGTTGTATAATGATACAATTTGTAGTCCATATGTAGGCAAATAAACATCAAGCACTAACATCTCGATTGTCCTTTTCAGATTAGATTTTTACAAGTTTTTGATAAATATTGCATTTTGGAGTGTCAAGAGATTATTTGCAAGTGGTAAAATTTAGCATAATGGCTCGTAAAAAAGAACTAACAATGGATGAAAAGAACTTTATAATTAAGGAAATTAGCAAAGGAAAGGCGTCGCTACAAATTTCGAAGGATTTACATAGGGATCATCGAACAATAAAAAAAATTTGTCAAACGGGAATTAAACCAAGGAAGAAAAGATCACAGGCTGAATTCAGGAAATTAACTCAGCGAGATCTGTCTCATATTCGTAGAGAAGTGATTAGGAAACCAAATGCATCAAGTGCCTTCATATTTGAGGCAGATGGAGCTCCTAAGGTGTCAAGAGAAACAAGATGTAAAGCATTAAGGAAGTTTGCTGATGTCAAAAATCAAATCAAGAAGCCCTTTTTAACAAAGAAACATAGGGAAAAAAGAGTGCAGTGGGCAAAGAAATACCTGAAAACTGATTTTAATAATGTTTTGTTCACAGACGAGTCAAGGATCAGCCTTGATGGACCGGATGGGTGGGCTCGAGGATGGGTATGTAAGCAACGTGACTCGAGACAGTTTGTTAAACGCCAACAAGGTGGCGGTTCCATCATGATTTGGGCTGGAATTATTGGCAATGAGCTAGTGGGTCCATTTAGAGTTAAAGACGGCGTGAAAATGAACTCCAAAACGTACTGTGAGTTTTTAGACCAACATTTCTTTGAATGGCTGGATGACCAGCCTATTGCCAAGCGTAGATCTATTATTTTTATGCAAGACAACGCCCCAAGTCATGCATCAAAGTTCACCAAATCATGGTTGAAGGAAAGGAGATTTGTTGGAGAGACGTATATGGACTGGCCTGCAAATAGTTGTGACTTGAACCCCATTGAGAACCTGTGGAGCATTCTCAAGAGAGAGATTTATCGCAATGGGAGGCAATTCAACAGCAAGCATGACCTCTGGGATGCAGTTAAGGTTGTTGCAAATAATGTATCCGCCTCTACAATTGCAAATCTAACATCAGATGTTGATAACAGGCTGGTGAGAGTCCTTGAAAAGAAAGGAGCATCGGTGCAATAAATTATGAGAGGCTTTAATATGTTTTGATGTTTTTTTCGTGTTATATTTTTGTTAAATCATATCTATGTTATGATAATATCTCTAGAAATTGATATAAATATTGTCACGTTATTTGATCTAAGAAAAAATTATATTAAAGTGTAAAAAACTGATAGTTGCAAATAAACTATTGACAGTCAAATTAGTCTGTTTTTTTTAATTTAATAAATATTTTCAAAACCAACCATTGTTTTCTTTATCACTAGAAATTTAAGTTAACAATATCCAATAGAATGCATAACATCCATGTCATGATAGATAAATACAATAATTTTCAAAATTCTTTATATTTTGTGTTTTGCATATAATCTCTAGACGCAGTTTATAAATGAATTGCCTCTGACTAGTTGTAGCAAAGACAATATAAGATAGACGCTCAACTTCATGTTATAAAATACAGAGTATGTTTGCACTGACGTCAGCACTCTGACCCAACTTCTAGCCAATCAGCGTTAAGGTATACCTACAACTTGGTGTCGTCTAAGACAATATCCTACCTATCTCGCTTGGTATACCTAGTTATTACTATTCTCCGAATAGAAGGTAGATTATATTCAAAATACTAAATTGAACCACATATGCGATCTTGTAAACTTAATTAATAATAACGTAATTAGTTCTCTGATCCCTAATCAGTAGAGAATATTTATATTTCTAATGACTGCACACGTTAAAACTAAAGATGAAATTCACAGGATAATCTTTAGTTTTAACGTGTGCAGTCATTTATTATTGTTTGGTGTGACGTATGCTACTGATCGCTTCTGATTGGTTGATATTATTTTTGCATGTGCCCTATCAAGTTGAGCGTCTATCTTATATTGTCTTTGGTTGTAGTGCTGTACATAGGAATGTTGAGAAGGTTATTAGTGTGACATCTAGTTAGGTGACTATGGGATGGAAATAACTCCTAACAACTTCAAACTAAAATATTGGTTATGCGCATGATTATTTACTATGGTGAAGAATTTTTTAATTACAAAATATTTATAAACATGTTCAAAAGATAAAGGGATGAAAATGCTGTCTCCGCGGTTTTCAAATGGCGTACTGATTCTCCTGATTATTGAAGATATTTTACTATAATTAGTCACTCCACATCCCCCCCAAACAGCTAGACCGTATGTCATATGAGAATAAAATAGAGCATAGTATAGAGATTTTAACACGTTAGCTGTAACATAGTAGGACACATTTTTCAGGATACAGACAGAATAAGACAGTTTTCTAGAAAGGTTACTACAATGCTCACTATATTTTAGTTTATCGTCAATATTTATACCTAGAAATTTAATATTGGAAACAAAGTCAATCCTACATCCATCAATAGATATATTTAGTGCACTGGAGTCGACACGTTTGTGGGTAAAAAGCATACATTTAGTTTTACTGATATTCAAGGAGAGTCTATTTGCTCTTAGCCACTTACACACATTGTCCAACTCCTCGTTGATTTCACGACACAGTACATCCAAATCTTTACCACTCCTATAAACTGTGGTGTCATCTGCGAAATGAATGAAAGAAAGTTTGTCAGACGCGTTATGCATGTCATTCACGTACAAACTGAATAGCCATGGAGCAGATACAGAACCCTGCGGGAGACCTATATTAAGCGTTCTAGTATATGAGTGAGAACCATCAACATCAACGTACATTACACGATTAGACAAGTAACTGTCAAACCACTCACCAATAACTCCCCTGAATCCTAACCTGTCGAGTTTCTTTAACATTATACTCTTATTCACGGTGTCGAATGCCTTTGACAAATCAAGAAATAGAGCAATAGTACACAATTTGTCGTTCATGGCATCCGCACACCTGTCAGCAAATTCCAAAATGGCATCAGAGGTGTCATAACCCTCTCTAAATCCAAATTGCTTATTGTAAATTATCTTATGCTTCTTAAGGAACGAATCAACACGATTTTTCATTAATTTCTCCATAAGTTTAGACATAATCGACAAAATAGATATAGGACGAAAATTTGACACTACCTTTCTATTCTTCGACTTGTAGATCGGTACAACCCGAGCTGATTTTAATGATTTCGGAAAATTGCCTTCAGCTACAGATGAGTTGAAAATATCACATATAACAGAAGATATAGGAGATATTGCATACATAAATACGAATACAGGAATAACGTCAATTGTACCTGATTTATTTTTCATGTTCCGAACAATAGTAATGACCTCATCAGCTGTCGCCGACGAAGCCCAGAATGAGTCAGTTATACGTTGCGGAACAAAATACAAAGGATTAGCATCACTGACAGGTATTGTGCTTTCAAGCTCAACTGCTACAGTAGAAAAGTAGTCGACAAAATGATTTGCAACATCTTTAGGATCAACAATTTCTTGATCATCTTTTATGAGAATATTAGGATGAGTTTTTCTACTTTTATTCAGTAAAGCATTGACAGTTTTCCAATTTGCCTTAATATCATTTCGATTCTGATTGAACTTAAAAGTAAAGTAGGCTTTTTTTGCATTTGATAAAGTTTTAGATAGTCTATTTTTAAATTGATTGTACACCTGAAAGGACACCTTTTAAATAGAGAATGCTTTTCGTTGATCTCCCTCCTAAGCACATTATTAATCCACGGCTTGGACAGCCTTTTAGACGAGACATATTTGATTTTTTTAGGACAGCTTTTGTTATATAATGTGTAAAAAGATTTTGTAAACCATTCAGTTTTATAGTCGACGTTTTTATTCATGCAATGAGTAGAATAATCAATATTTAATTGTGAAAGCGAATCTACAAAACGAGCTATCGAACTAGGAGAGAGATCGCGGATAACATTCTTGACAACAAACGTGGATACAGAAATATTAAAAATGGCAAAAATAGGATAATGATCTGATATATCTACAATAAAAGAGCCACATAAAGACGCATCAACCTTATTGTACCAAATGTTATCAATGCACTTAGAACTAGTATCCGTTACCCGCGTTGGTATTGTTATTAGTGAATAGAACCCATGAGTGTGCATTTCATTCGACAATTCAGAACTATCATCATCATTTAAAATGTCAATGTTGAAATCGCCAACAAAAGCACACGTTTTATTTTGAAACATATTAAGCAATCCCTGAGTTTGTTCAATGAATCTTTGTTTAGAAGAATTTGGAGGTCTGTACATTCCCACTACAGACAGTCTCCTATTATTTTGCCTGTCTAGAATCACCTCCATTGCACATGTTTCCAGAGATTCGGATACGTAAGAATGTTCATCTTTCGTTACAAAATCTAACCCATCCCTCACAAAAACAGACACTCCACCTCCAAGTCTATCCGCTCTACAAGTATGAAAAGATCTAAAACCTACAATCTCTGAGAATTCATCGCTCCTAAACCAAGTTTCCGTTAACACAATAACGTCTACGGTGCGTTCTATGTTTTTTAAAGCAACAGAAAACTCATCAAAATTTTCATTGAAAGACCGGATATTTTGGTGTATGATCATAAAACTAGTTTCACCTTGTGTGCTCTGTATTTCAGAGAATTCATAATAACGACACAGATCCTGCCTCATCAAATCATCAAAGTTATCGGAAATACCTATCATCGGTCTAGCAAGTGATTCACTATTAAATTGTGAGGCAGTTTTACACAATGAACAACTTTAGAAACACAAGAGACACAGTAATATAAACAAGAGAAACGGTGATCACAATAATATAGATTACAATAGGACACACTATTGACACAATTACATAAATTAATAGCATACAGTACAATGTTTTGGCTATATTCACTACTACAGTAATAAAAATTGAAATGCGACAGATAAGTGATACAAATATAACAGTGCAAGTATGAATGGATCACAAAAGTACAAAAACATGACATAATTTGACTAGACATTAAGCAGAAGCTGTTACACGAGTTTCTCTGGAGCAATTCTACCTGTATCACAATGTATACAAGAGATTGCCGAGGACTATTTTCTATTTACCTAATGTACACACATATTATAAAATATATGCGATTTCGACAGTAGGCCATTACTCATCGGTGACAAAAAATATACATGCAAAAGTACCACTGACGGAAAAGAGTAAGAAAGGACTAAAAATAGCCACACTGATATATAAGTAACATACATCAATAGGAGTCAGGCATGTAATTTATCGGAACGTACTTCAGCGATATCGATATTAAACTCCTTAGAGCATAGATCTTCCAACACAGTATGGGAGTTAACGTAAATTTTGAGGTTTCTTGAGTTTCCACTTGATTTCAACCAGAAGTACACTACCGCGAATAGATCCACAATAATCAATTTTTTCAGGACACTTACTTCTTCAACTGCCGCAGAGTAAAGAATTCCTGATCTAGATGGAGTAAGATTTTCTCTAACGAACAGGCCTGCTGGTTTCACACTTCTACACGCATTTAGAATGTCGTGTTTCACCTCTTCACTCGAAAGTTTAATTAATATATTTCTCTTGTCAGGTTGCTGGGGGGCAGGAGGCCTACCCAGTCGATAAGCGGACACTATGTTACTAGATGCTAATTCATATTTAAGATTTATCTTGAGAAAGTTTGCAGTTACTAAACTAGTGTTTTCGCCTATTTGTCCCACAGGCAGTGATCCGCTTGAAATAATTAAATCATTCAAGCGTTCATTAGACTCTAGATTTTCCAAACGCTCCACTAGACCAGTCATATCTCTCCTCAATGTAGCATTTTCGCGTTCTAGTTCATTCAATTTATCATCCTTCGCCTCCATAATGTTAATTAATTCATTAAACTTTGCCTCAAGTTTGTTTTCTAGGACAAATAGAAGAGTTCTACTTTCTTCGGACAATTGAGCGTAATCAGACCGTAGAGCTCTACCACCTAAATTAGGCATCGTTGGGAGAGTTGATTGCTTCGAATTCATGGATTCCGTTTTCCTAGTTCCAGCCATGCTAACTGATATAAACAGAAGTGGGCTCTAATAAGTAGTATTAAACACCGGTCACAAGTCATTGCTATGTAGCGTGGTGAAATCAATATGGCGGCTGACTCAAACAAAGGCGGTTGTGACCTTACTTTGTTTTCTCTCACAATCACAAGACTGAAGGAACACAGACTTTATAAGTACACCACTATTGAAAGGAAAGCTTCTGATATGGTAACTACACATAGGTGCATAACTTCTAAAACTTGGTTTTGGCACAAGAATCAGAAAGTTATGTAACAGATAGTACATTCAGAGCGTCTCAATACACCACACGTCTAGTTCACTTGACTGTAGGTTGATTCCGAGATCGATGGAATATTCCGAGAATATCTTAATGTTACCTGGGTAGATTGTTAAATTGGTAATGGAGCAATACTATTTTTTTTTATTATTTCCAATATTAGGAAAATTTGTGCTATATGATAACATGCGTACATTTTTTAGTTGACATAGATAAATAACGTTTAATTATTCATAGATTTTTTCTTTTCTTATTATAATCGTTCCTTCTATAATTTTTAAGGAGATTTACTAATTTTCACTAATTCCTGGAATATTCCCTCGAAATCGCAAGGGGATCAACTAATTTTCAGTCATTCCTGAAATATTCACTAGAAATTGTAAGATGATCAACCAATTTTCAGCAATTCCTCGAATATTCCCCAGAAACCGTTAGGGGATCAACTAATTTTCACTGATTCCTGGAAAGTTCTCTCGAAGTCATAAGTGGATCAACTAAATTTCAGAAATTCCTGGAATATTCCCTCGATATTATAAGGGGATAAACAAGATTTTACTTATTCTTGGAATATTCCCTCCAAGTCATTCATTGATTATCGTAGGAGGATTCAATAAATTTTTCATTCCCTAGATATTAATTTACGATTGCTGATAATGAGGGAATATATAAATATCAAGGGAATATTCCGAAAATGTCTCAATGTTACCTGGGTATATTGTTAAATTGTTGATGGAGCAATAATATGAAAATTTTAGAAAATAGAGTCTTACACAAGAAAAATCAATTTCAAACTTTCGAACCCACTGTAATATATTGATTAATATAGTATGATAGTATGGGTAGGTAATATAGCAGCACTAAATAGTTCGTGAATATTGAAGATTTCACTCCAGTTACTGATCACCGAGCTTGATCCTTCAGGTAATTCGTTAGTCTCCCAATGGGGCCATAGATGATTAATTCAGAATCCCCTTTAATCTTCGATATCCCCACCATAATAATGTAGTATAGGTAGTCCCTCAGTCTCTGAGATATTGTAGATAAGAGAAATGATCTGCGAAGATAATTACTTCGCTTAAATTGAGTTATAGGACACTAACTTAGAGTGATGATAGATTGTGAGGAGGGGTGCCTAATCTGTGGCAATGACAAAAGCCCACACGACTAAAGCCCTAGCGACAAAAGCCCACACGACAAAAGCCCACACAGACAAAAGCCCACACCGACGAAAACAAAATTAGTATTCCTGCAATATAAATAATCCATATATGTAAAGTTGGACGAATAAAAATTGAACAGTTTTCTTTCTACAGAATCATTGTAAATTTGTATTATGCACCAAATTAGGGCGCTGCTATCACATAACTTAATTTTAGATCACTTTAATTTAAGTACTAAAATTTTGGTATATACTACTGGAACATTTAGTCAGACGTCAGGTAACCAGCAGACATCTTGTTCAGTTAATTGTCATGTAGGATTACTGATCGAAAGGTCATACATCAGCCTCTGCAGACTTTGCTAGCTATAGTCTTTGATTTTATAGCCAAGTTCAGCGTAAATACTTTATTAGGCTACAATTATGTATGCCACTTATACATGTGTCATTAGTCGATTGATGTAATAATTTAGTCAATTGATGGTTGTAGATGTCCTGAATACAGACTTTATTCTAATTTTTCATCAAACCGTGGAGCAACAGTTAGCATATAACTGTAAAATAACCGAAATGTTTTGTAGTTCCTTATTTGTATATTGTATTTAACTTGTTTCAGGAAAGCAATGACAACCTACAATTTATCAATATTTACTCGCAGTTTCCATAGTCTAGTGTTTAAAAATTAAGTTCTGCGATAACAGCGCCCTAATTTGGGACATAATACAAGTTTGAAATAATTCCGGAGAAAGAAACTATTATCTTCCTTCGTTCAAACTCTACATATATGGATTATTTATATATCAGGAATACCAATTTTATTTTCGTCTGTGTGGGATTTTGTCGTGTGGGCTTTTGTCACCCTTTCGCCTAATCTACCCAGATGAACAGAGGTACTATATCTAGGTAAACAGAAGCACTATCTAGGAAGAGAGTTATTTGTGGGGCCATAGAAAATTAAGAAGAAACTCCTTAATATATTCATCTACGTTTTAACGTTACTCAATCTCTGTAATATTAAGTAAAATGAAGTTGTTTAAGTATAACTTTATAACTAAATATCAAATATGTTAATGAAAGAGAGCCCAGATAGAAATACTTAATATCGAACCCAAGTTTTCAATGAGAAAAATTCGGATACCCATCATCGGATCAGTGTAAATTCATCGCATGGTAATTCCATCGCAGATAAATTCATCGCATAGTAAATCATCGGTGACATATAACAGGAAAGTAAATAATACAAATATTACAGAGGTAAATAATAGATGATTTTTTAAAAATAAATTGTAACGTTACAAATAATATGGTGCACCGACAATAGGGCCCCGACAATTGGGCCTGTGGACAATTAGGCCCCACGACCATTGGATCCCAAGACAATTGAGCCTACGACAATTGGGCTCCAAAACAATTGAGTACAGAAAAAAATTTGGCAGAGGATACAATAAAGAAATGTTTCTTTGTTATTACTAAGGTAGTGACAATAT
This sequence comes from Caprella mutica, assembly GCA_947561585.1. Lineage (NCBI taxonomy): Eukaryota > Metazoa > Arthropoda > Malacostraca > Amphipoda > Caprellidae > Caprella > Caprella mutica. The sequence goes on from CANNZV010003527.1 coordinate 72,550, forward strand.
TATCTTTAAAATATGCTTCATATTCTCTAAAAAGTGTTTATAATTTTTAAATTTGACTGATATACTTGATAAGATATACATTAGCAAGCGCTTTAAATCACATTTGGATATTAATCTCATGTTTCGGTGTAATGAAAATCTTCGAAGTATTTAAATAAGTCGTATTAACTTGAATCATGTTATGTGGATCCAATGTGTAGTGTACATGGTCTGACAAAGTTGTCACAGTAATATTTAGTTAATAAAATGGGTGAATTTTAAAGATTTTCGTTACATTGAACTAAGAAAAATTGAACAGTTGTATGGATAAAATGAGATTGTGAGAAAATTTTTTGTTAATAATTTGTGAAACTCTTCTTGATTGAACAGTGAACAGGTTTCTACAAATTCACATTAACTTTAATTCGACTTGTATGTTCCAATAATTTCAGCATGTCTTGGTGGGCCACAGCCTTCTTTAAATACCAACATTCTTATTTTCTATCGTCTCTTCATAAAAAATAGCTACATTCTTATTTTCTATTGGCTACATCATAACTCAGTTACGTCACAGGAGTTCACTAAATAGAGGTACTGTAACTAGAAAATTTGTTGCTTACATGACCTATCCCAGAACAGAAAATTATTGTGGTTTAAAAGAATAATAGTATTTATTCATGAAATGAATATGATCTATTAAAAAAATAGATTTTTCATAACATGAATATTTTTTTCATATTAGGAATATTTTTTATTTCAATTATGCACAAGGCTATATTTTTATGTAAAAGGCATATTGTCACATCCCTAGTTATTACAGTAGCAATGGTATTTGATAAAGTTAACACATTAGACTCTGAAAAAATGGGCAAATAAAATAATGGTCTTTGGGCAGAATTTTATTGAGCCCAATTGTCCGGGGCCAAATTGTCATGAACCCAATTACTGAAAATCCAACTATTTAAAATAAATTACCTGCACAGATTCGTACGAACAAGTCACCCTAATCCAGATAAAAATAAGATAAGGTTGGAGCAATTATTTGCAAAGAGTTTATTGAAGTTTATCAATTTAAGTTTATAATGTACCATGCGATGAATTTACCATGCGATGAATATACCATGCGATGAATTTACAATGAAATGAATTTACCGATTACCCCATTATCCCTAATTCAACTGGATAACCATTATTGGGTTTCAAACTATAATCATTCCTCTCCCTTAGAATTCTTCTTGTATAATTTTTGTCTCAGGAATTTAAGGTCAAATTCGATGAGATCATCTCACCATTAAAATAACTATAATCCAATCTGTAATATCTTCTTACTCTTTTCTCCCTAACCTAACAACAAAAAGTAAAAGAGATTTTGTGAATTTGTATCACTGCAACTCTTCCTTGATATGCGTATAACTGCTACACTTATTGATATGCGTGTCACTTTTACACCTCTTTGATATGCGTATCACTGCTCTCTTCCTTGATATGTGTATCACTGCTCTCTTCCTTGATATGCGTATTACTGCTCTCTTCCTTGATATGTGTATCACTGCTCTCTTCCTTGATATGCGTATTACTGCTCTCTTCCTTGATATGCGTATCACTGCTTTCTTCCATGATATGCGTATCACTGTTTTCTTCCATGATATGCGTATTACTACTTCTCCTCGATGACAATCGTATATTTTTTCCATTAATATCGACTGCGTTGCATTTTCCTAAATTCTAGTTTGTAGGTCAAACTACCTTCGGTTCGTCCGCAGAAAATTCATGTTGGGTCTATTTCCATTGAGACATTCTCAATCCTATATTTGTTGAATATTAGAATAAAATACCCTAGAGAAGTAATTACGTAATCACATTCTTAGATTTTTTTTATTCTTAATATTAATATCGAATTTTAGTATTTCCTCATCAATTTCTTATTTATTTGCCAACATTGTATTCACTCTTTATGTACCTAATTAGAAACTCTAACAGGTAAATACTCAGGTGATCCACAGTGCTTATTTACTTCCAATTATTACATTGAATGCTTAGTCTGAAATCCAATTCAATGAGATGATTGTACCTTTGGTGTCATTTGACGTCTGAGTCAAGAGTAGAAGTAGCTATTGTCTCTGTATCGGTTCTAGGAAAACTCGGTATGGAAGCCCCCTGACAGGTCATTAAACAATCATGAAGTGTGCAGTACAACAAATTAGCGGATACAACAAACTGCATAACGACAATTTATGCTGAGAAGCCATTTATATTTCCGAGACTGAAATCTCCGAGACAGAAATTTCCGAGATCGAAATTTCCAGACCGAATATTCCCAGACCAAAATTTCCTGCCACCCTCTGTATCGATTCCAGGACAATAACCCCCCGCGGTCAAAAACCCCCCGGACAAAAAACCCCCGTGCAATAAACCCCCCCGGACAAATACCCCCCGAACAAAAAAAAACCAAGCAAAAAAACCCCGTTGAAAAAAACCCCCGGTCTATACAAATAGCATAATTCATTTTTATTAATATATTAAACATTATTCAATGCGAACCAATAAATGTGTAGTAGCAGCGATAAAAAAGAGCATTTGGGGCAATTATCGGGGCATTTGGGGCACTAATCGGAGCATTTGAAGCACTTATCAGTGAATTTAGGGACAGTTATTGGTGCATTTGAGGCAGTTTTTGGAGTGTTTCATGCACCGAAAGAAAAAGCGTGTTACTTACCAAAGTAAGAATTTCAACGAGGTTTTGTTTTTGGAGTTTTTGGATGTAATATAAACAAGAATTATCTTTAATTTTTATCCATAAATAATTCATTTTGAAAAATCATTATGTAAATATGTAAGGCTTAAAAGTATTGTGCAATACTTGAAAAAAACATAAGAAAAAGAACAATAGATGTTGAAATCAAAACGAACGTATACAGTACATATAATAATTGGAATCTATATTGAGTCTATAATGAATGTTACAGAAAATTCTAACATCACATGTTGTTGAAGTTTGGTAAGAATGTGAAAGTTAACCCATATTAACAAGATAAAACTATTACTTCCTTAACATTTTTTTTGACACTTCATCGTCTATCTGAGACCAAATATTTCAATTAAAAGAATAATCTCTACTTCTGTGGAAGTAACAGGGGCACTAGCATAGCGGGAAATATCTTAGGGAGTCAATTCGGGAAAGATTTTAGTCTGGTTTCTTCACTAGGCCTTGCAAAACATTCAACCCAGTATTTACTTACTCAAACTAATGTACGAAAAAATAAGGTATGTAAAATAAAACAAAGATATTAGCAGCTAAATAGATATGAATTACGTGAAAATCTAGGGTTACTATTAGAATAGTTACACCTCTTTTTAATTTTTATAGAACTCTTCTGATCAAAGAAAATGTATAAGAAAAGGGTAACAAAATTAAATCATTAAAAAAACTGAACAACAATACATTAACTCATTAACTTATTAAGTGAATATAATCTAATTAATCAATGCATGACTAGATTAATGGTAGACATAGAATATATTTATTAATCCATATAATTTAAAGATGTCATTGTAAGAGCTACATGGCCCTTATAAAACGGATATTTTTGCCCGAGCTTTACGAACTTTACCTGTAATATGATTTCTCTTCAACATTTGAAATTAGTTAACTATCAAAAAATAAATACGGATACAATTTCTTTGACTGTACCTAGGCAATAGCACACAAACACATACCCTGGTATTTCACTGAAGCTATCTCTCTATCAATATCAAATTCATATTTCAATCTATTTTTAGTTTAAGTATATTTATACGAACTAATTATTGGTAATATGAAGGATGGGGAAATAAATGTATGAATTATTAATGTTACCTAAATAAACAGTCTCAGCAATCACTGGTAGATAACTATGTGAAATTAGTTCGATCATTCACGTTTAAGCTTTATGAACCATTAAATACACTTAAAAGTGCAGTTGTCCACCCGGTAAGAATCATACAGTTATTTGACATTACTCAATCTTGGTGCGCAATAGAAGTCAACCAGAGTACATATGGAGCCTTTTGGGGCGTTTTGAGCATTTTGGGGCGTGTATTGCGTTTGGAGTATTATGAGCGCTAGTGGCATTTAACTTATAAATGCTCCAATGTCCGAGCCTTAATTATTACATTTTCTTCGAAAATATGACAATTTTTTTTGCAAAAAAAGGTATACCCAATTACCTATTTTATAGTAAAAATAAGTACAGTATACATCAAACCTGGCCGGGGGGGGGGGGGGTAAGCCCCCCCCCCCAAACCCCCCCAATCGGACCGCTAACCTAACCTTAGGTGCACTATATCTCTTCATATTATAGGATATAGAAATTTTATTAATAAAAAATTAATATAAATTAATTAAAACGAATTATGCTATTTATATCGACCGGGGGCTTTTTGCGCCGGGGTTTTTTTGCTTGGGGGGTTCTTGTCCGGGGGGTTTATTGTACGGTTTTTTTTTGTCCGGGGGGTATATTGCACGGGGGGTTATTGTCCTGTCACCCTCTGTATCGCCTTCTGAGGAGTAAACTTTACGCAGTGTGTTAATTAAGGAGGTGTTGAATTACTTTCATTATAATGTGCCTTTCAGAAAATTCTATACTCTTGATTTATGCCTAGTTAGTGTAGAGTTCAATCAGACTAGCTGAGGATTTGGGTAGTGACCACTGCCCAATCACTATTGAGATCAATAATTCCAAACCTGTTATAAGTGCTACGAAAAAGAGACGTAAGTGGATCTTCAATCCTAAATCTTGGGGAAAATGGGTTTCAAATTTAGAAGAGAGGCAAAATAACAACCAAACTCTTAATAATTCATTCCATAATTTTAAAAATAATGTCATCCATGCTAGTGATATTGCTTTAAAAAAAACTAAAAACATTTCAATTCCTGAATAATCAAAGCCTTGGTTGAACGAAGACTGTTCAATAGTAGTAAAAATCAGACATCTTCAGAAAAATTTATTCCATAGTTCCTAAGTTCAATTAAATCGAACTTAGGAAAGCAGAAGCCAATGTTAAAAGAGTATGCAAACTTACTTAGAAACAATCTTTTCAGGAGTTTACTGACATCCTCACAAGAGATACTCCTGTAAAAACCATTTGGAAATATATAGGTGGGCGGTCAAACGAAAGTAAAGCTACTTCTAATTCTCAACCTATTTATTATCAAAATAAATATTTAACCAGTTCTAAAGAAAAGGCTAATTCTATTGCATCCTATTATTCAAATATATTTAACTTGACTCATCATTCGGATAATGAAAACAGTATAAAACTAACTGTTCATGATTCTCTTGTTGATGATTCCTATTTTGATTATAATTCAAAATTTCAATTACACGAATTGAATAATGCCATCGAAACATTAAAAAATAACACTACAGGATAGGACGAAATTCACAACTTTATGTTAAAAAATTTCCATAGTGATCACTAGGGTTGAGACAATATGCACTGCATATTATGCAGTGTATGCACATAAAAATTTAGTGCATATTCGCTTGAAATATGCGTTTCATAAAATGCATATGCATTTATAAAACGCATATGCAAAATAAATGCATTTATAAAACGCATATACAAAATATATGCAGAAAATAATTTTAACTAAAAATAATTAAACGTATTTCAGTTAAGTAGACATTCTAGATTTCCATCTATTTCTCGAAATAGGCTGTTACTAAGAAGCCGATGTATTTTTCACCAAAAGTTTTTTTATTAATTGTAAAAATAATAAAACACTGAGATGTAGAATGAAAGTTAATATCTTTGAATTGTGAATTTTTATATATTGAAATACTTCTTATAAAGTCTGCTTTCAACTACATTAACAAGTCATAAATATGAAGTATCTTTTATACAGGTAAAGCTCGTACAGCGCACGATCTTTAAACGGTCACCCACTTAAAAAGATCAAAATTATCCGTTCTTCTGACCATGAAAATCCTACAACGGCCCCTCAAATAATATTATTTATAATTTAACAAATATTTTATTAGTTTACCTAGTATCTAGTCAAACATTGATTATATTCAGAGGTAATACAATTTAAAACCAACACTTAACTTATTGTTTTTTTCAGTAATTCGATCTTGTCAACCTATTCCTCCACGTTTTCTTTGATTAGAAAGTTCTATAGAAATTAAAAAGAGGTGTAACTATTCTATATTATATAGTAATATATATCTCATTTATTTACACCAAAAAAAAAATCAAGTAAAAATCAAGATATTAAATTAGTTATTTTTATTTTGTTTTTGGTTCAATTAACGAAATATACCAACAATGAAAACTCCCAATTACAATTGGCCTTATTTCAAAGAAATTAGAACATATAAAGCTAACCTGAACGCATATGGTTGAGCATATAACGCTAACCTGAACGCATAAAAAGCATATTTTAAGCATAAAAGAATCTATTTTTAAGGCATAAAATGCATATATATATAAAGCATAAAAGCCTATTTATCAAGCTTAAAGCATAAAAGCCTAATTTTCATAAAGAATATGGTCACAACCCTAGTGATCACTTTTGAGATTGACCTGCCTCACGCCTCAATTTGCTCTATTGTTGCTGGAATTACTGAGAATGTTGAATCTATGAACGCAAGATATATTTTCATTATTTCTATTCTCTTTAGAAGTTTTTAAAGTTCTCTCTAATAAATATCTGGAATATTTAGAAGCAGAGTTCAACCAAGTTCCCACCTCGTTATAACCTAATCTATAAAATATAAATTTTTGAAGTAGAATAAATATCTAGCTCTTATTCATTCGCCTGATGTTTATCATTTATTCATGTAGAAGTTTATCATTTGAATATCATTAATCAATTTATTTTAATAAGCACGTACTTTTTAGATGTATATAAAATAGAATGTCCATGTGCAAATAGAAAATGCATATGCAAAATAAAAAATGCATATGCATTTTCTATTTGCATATGGAATTTCTATTTGCATATGCATTTTAAGATTTGCATATGCTTTTTTTATATGCATATGCATTTTTTCACCAATATGCAAGATAAGCAAAGTCACAACCCTAGTGATCACTAGAGCTAGGACATTGGGGCACTTAAAAAAGAGCAGTAGTAGCGGTCAAAACGAGCACTTGTAGCGCTATAAATGTGCAGTAGGAGCGATAGAAAAGAGCATTTGGGGCACTTATCGGGGCATTTGGGGCACTTATCGGAGCATTTGAAACACTTATCAGTGCATTCGAGGACAGTTATTGGTGCATTTGAGGCAGTTTTTAGAGTGTTTCATGCACCGAAAGAAAAAGCGTGTTACTTATCAAAGTAAGAATTTTAACGAGGTTTTGTTTTTTGAAGAGTTTTTGGATGAAATATACACAAGAACTATCTTTAATTTTTATCGATAAATAATTTATTTTGAAAAATCATTATGTAAATATGTAAGGCTCAAAAGTTTTGTGCAATACTTGAAAAACATAAGAAAAAGAACAATAAATGTTGAAACCAAAACGAACGTATGCAGTACATATAATAATTGGAATCTATATCGAGTCTATAATGTTACAGAAAATTCTAGCATCACATGTTGTTGAAGTTTTGTAAGAATGTGAAAGTTAACCGATATTGACAAGAAAAAACCATTACTTCTTTAACATTTTTTTTGACCCTTCATCGTCTATCTGAGACCAAATATTTCAATAAAAAGAATAATCTCTACTTCTATGGAAGTAGCAGGGGCACTAGCATAGCGGGAAACATCTTAGGGAGTCAATTCGGGAAATATTTCAGTCTGTTGCAAAACATTCAACCCAGTATTTACTTACTCAAACAAATGTACGAAAAATAAGGTATGTAAAATAAAACAAAGATATTTGTAACTAAATAGATATGAATTACGTGAAAATCTAGGGTTACTATTAAAATAGTTACACCTCTTTTCAATTTTTATAGAACTTTTCAAATCAAAGAAAATGTATAAGAAAAGGGTAACAAAATTAAATCATTAAAAAAACTGAACAACAATACATTAACTCATTAAGTGAATATAATCAAATTAATCAATGCATGACTAGATTGATGGTAGACATAGAATATATTTGTTAATCCATATAATTTAAAGATGTCATTGTAAGAGCTACATGGCCCTTATAGAAAGGATATTTTTGCCCGAGCTTTACGAGCTTCACCTGTAATATGATTTCTCTTCAACATTTGAAATTAGTTTACAATCAAAAAATAAATACGGATACAATTTCTTTGACTGTACTTAGGCAATAGGACACAAACACATACCCTGGTATTTCACTGAAACTATCTCTCTATCAATATCATATTCGTATTTTAATCTATTTTTAGTTTAAGTATATTTATACGAACTAATTATTGGTAATATGAAGGATGGGGAAATAAATGTATGAATTATTAATGTTACCTAAATAAACAGTCTCAGCAATCACTGGTAGATAACTATGTGAAATTAGTTCGATCATTCACGTTTAAGCTTTATGAACCATGAAATACACTTAAAAGTGCAGTTATTTGACATTACTCAATCTTGGTGCGCAATAGAAATCAACAGAGTACATATGTAGCATTTTGGGGCGTTTTGAGCATTTTGGGGCGTTTATAGCGTTTGGAGCATTATGAGCGCTAGTGGCATTTAACTTATAAATGCCCCAATGTCCGAGCCATAGTGATCACCTTCATTGGCTACTTGATATCATCAATAAGAGTTTCTATGACTCAGATATTCCTAGCGATGGGAAAAATGCTCTCACAGTGCCTATTTTATAACCAGGAAAACCTGCTAGAGAACCCTCATCTTACAGACCTATATCATTACTTTCATGTTTTTGCAAATTTATGGAGAAGAAGATTCATGGTAGATTGAATAGAATTTTTGAAGGACAATGTTCTCTTAGTTTAACTCGGGGAGGTTTCAGAAAAAGGATGTCAACCCATGACCAAATAGCTAGATTAGAAAACACAATAAGGCACTCTTTATATGATAGAAAATATTGTGTAGTGATATTTTTTGACTTGAGCCCGGCTTATGATAGAATTTGGCAACTAGGCTTGCTATACAAATTGACCTAAATAATATCAAAGGTAGGATGTTAAGATGGATTAAAGAATACCTCACTGATAGGAAATATAATGTAATGTATGAAGGAGAATATTCTGACCAATTTCCAAAGACTTCTGGTGTACCTCAGGGGTCAACCTTATCTCCAACTCTGTTTAACTTAATGTTAGCTGAAATACCTCATCTGCAACATGTTCATATGACAGAATATGTAGACGATATAGTCATTTTGACTTTCCATGAAAATTTAGATGGAGCAGTTAACTTAATTCCACAGCAGGTTGATCTATTAAGCAACTGGTTCAAGGAATGGGGTCAACTGTAACAAAAGTAATGGCATGATATTTACTTTAAGAAAATTAAATACCCCCATAATAACCATAGACCAGAATAGCATATATTTTGTAAACCAGTATAAGTCCTTAGGATCGATTTTTGATGCACCAAGGTTAAGCTGGACCCCACATATCAAAATATTAACTAAGAGACTAGTGTGTAAAGTGAATATATTAAAATATTTTTCACACCACCATTGGGAGTGCAAACAGTAAAAATCTGTGACTTTTGTATAAAGCAATAGTTAGGAGTGTTATGGATTATGGTAGTATTTTTATATGTCTTCATCTAAAGCAAATTTAGAGAAACTAAATATAATTCAGAATAATTGTTTGAGAATAATATTGTGTGACCGCAAAACTTCTCCTATTTTATTTTTGGAAGTGGAGAGCAGTTTCTCTCCTCTCTACATCCATAGAAATTTCTTGCTTGCAAAATTTTATTTTAATCTAAATGTACTACCTCAAAATTTACCAATTGTTTATGAATTAAAGAGTACTAATCATGAATATTATTACAAAGCTTGGACTACTACTGTAAGAACACCTCCCTTGATGGTCAGATGCTGGCAATATCTGATGAGCTGTCAGTTTCCTCTTACTGAGTTGCTCTCCCCTGTCCCTCCTTGGATAGACTGCAGTTCATACCTTTATCTAGAATTTTTAGCACCACTAAAGCAAACTTAAATGACCAGCAATGTAAAGAATTTTTTAATGATATGATAAATACAAAATACAAACAATATGTCAAAATATTTACTGATGGATCATATCAACCAGATAGTTCCTCTTTTCAGCAGCTATGGTTGTATCTGAATCTGGAGTCAGATACACAGAAACCTACAAATTACCATCAATTCTCGCCATAATGAATGCTGAACTATTTGCTATATTACAGTCTTTGAAATATATTTATTAAATATGAAATGAATAATGCAAATGGTGTCATTATTTTCTCTGATTCACGATCAAGTTTTAATCTTCTTCAAAATATCAAGTCAAAAGCTAACATATCTATTGTATATAATATACGAGCCCTTTTAATTGACTTAAACTTCAGGTTCCTGTCATAATCCAGTTTGTGCCGGGTCATAAGGGCATCCAGGGCAATGAACTGGCAGACTCTGCAGCAAAGGCTGGACATGACATGTAGGAGATCACTGATACACCAATATTTAAATTAAATAAAGTACAGTTACTCAGAGAAAAAAAAAGTATGTATTGGCATCATTATTGGATAAAAGAAATGGAAGAGAAAGGTAAGGGACAGCATTTGTTCAAAATAAAGAAAACTATTGAAGACTGACCGTGGTCCAACCATAAAGAAAGAACTATTGAAACAGTCTTGGCTAAAATGAGAATTGGTCATGTTGGATTGAGAAAACACCCCGACAGATTTCACCTGAGTGAATCTGGTGAGTGTGAATATGGATAAATAGAATCCATTGAACATTTCTTCTTACAATACCCCCTTTATTCAACCTTCAGAAATGACCTTTACTCCATATGCAGTAGTCTGGGTGTATCTCTCAGGAATATCCTGGGAGGAAGTAGTTTGCCTGTATATAAACAGGATATTATATTAAATGGGACAATGTCATATATTAAGAAAACTAACAAACTATCTCAACTACACACAGAGAAAGAACTAGTTGAATCAAATCATATTTGATTTGTTTTGACTACATTTTATGGTTTATCTGTGCGCCTACCTACGTGGTGAGTTACAGGTACTATTTAATATGAGTTAAATTGACGTTGATTAAAACAACACATATGTGAGTTGATTATTTTTAATTCCCGATGGTCACAACAACTACCTTTGATAGTCAAAACTACTCGAGATGGTTGAACCAATTATATATAATGGTTAAAACAACTACAGAACAAGGTAACATCAACTACTTGTGTATGTTTCTCCAATCACTCCTATGTGTTATATCAACTACTCGTGTATGTTTCTCAAATCACTCCTATGTGTTATATCAACTACTCGTGTAGGCTATACCAACTACTCGTGTAGGTTATACCAACTACTCGTGTAGGTTATACCAACTACTCGTGTAGGTTATACCAACTACTCGTGTAGGTTATACCAACTACTCGTGTAGGTTATACCAACTACTCGTGCAGGTTATACCAACTACTCGTGTAGGTTATACCAACTACTCGTGCAGGTTATACCAACTACTCGTGCAGGTTATACCAACTACTCGTCTAGGTTATACCAACTACTCGTGCAGGTTATACCAACTACTCGTGTAGGTTATACCAACTACTCGTGTAGGTTATACCAACTACTCGTGTAGGTTATACCAACTACTCGTGTAGGTTATACCAACTACTCGTGCAGGTTATACCAACTACTCGTGTAGGTTATACCAACTACTCGTGCAGGTTATACCAACTACTCGTGCAGGTTATACCAACTACTCGTGTAGGTTACATCAACTACTCGAGTAGGTTATATCAACTACTCGTGTAGGTTATACCAACTACTCGTGCAGGTTATACCAACTAATCGTGTACAGGTTACATCAACTACTCGTGTAGGTTATATCAACTACTCGTATTGGTTATATCAACATCTCGTGTTGGTTATATCAACTACTAGTAAACTAAGTGAATGTATATCAACTATTAGTGTAGGTTGAAACTTTTTACATGACTTTTATAGTCACTATATATGTTTTCCAGCGTCTTTCCCAATGTCAAAGATCTTTGAACTTTATAGGACCAAAAATTTGGAATGAAATACCATATGACATCAAAAATTGCCCTACTCTAGCTAAATTTAAAACTATGCTGAGAAATCATTATATTGATGGTTACATGTAATATTTTTCTCTATATGTACTGTAGTTTATATCTGTACTGTAGATTGTATTTTATACTTAAAAATATTTTCTTATTTGAAAAGTATTATGTTCACTTACTATGATTATGCATTTTGCATGTATAATAAATATTTCTGATATGTATGATTTTAAAATAAATCATTTGCCCAAAAAGTTTTTTTAAAAACTTCAAAAGGGCTTGAACTTATGTAAAAAATTTATTTTATGTTTATGTTCAATAAATATGTTTCAATGTTTCTATTAAATCATAATCTCGAGTTAGGTCTCGGTATCAATTAGATTATACTATTTATTCTGTGCAACCAAATCTAACATGTTCATTTATTTCCAACTTTTGCTTCTGTGATATGCATACTATTTTGATTTTAGAAAATAATTGATCACCAAGACTAATCTTTAATTTTTGAAATGTTTTCGATCCGATGAATTGATATATGGTTATTAGTTGTAAATAAGTAGTTAGATGACGTAAATAACTTTACGTAGTGATAAATAGGTAGGGTAGATAAATTAGAATTTACCTAGGTCAAATTGAAAACGAAATATAAACATTTAAGTTTTAGATTTTTTAATTTAGAAGTACAATTTGAATCCTCGTCACTGTCTGTTACGACTATAGGTTGCCAATTCCTGAAATAAGAGATTCGTATATTAATATATATATAATAGAAATTCATAGTACAAAGAGCCCCCCCCCCCCGGTCATGAGCCCTCCCCCCACCCTGGTCACGAGCCCCCCTCCCTTTTTTTGTAAATCCTTATTTACCTAGTTGAACAAATGAAGAACTACTTAGATAAAGATAACTGAGAGTTGCTAATGTAGTTTGTTGTATCAGCTAGTTTGTTGTACTGCACACTTCATGACTGTTTAATGACCTGAGGGGGTTGGGCGGCACGCCCTCCGATATTCATATATTTCATGTTTAATCATTAATGAACTACAAAAGTGTCAATAAGGATTAAATAATATAGGTAAATAAGAATTAAGAAACAAGGGGTGGGGGGACCTACACCCTTTACGTTAGGTATCGAGATACACTTGTTGAGTTAACACAAATCAAATTAGATACACTAGTTGGCTAATCATGAGTTAGGTACAAGATACACTAGTTAAGTAGGTAAAAGTTAGTGCACTAAGAAGTTGTAACAGTTACAACTTTCTGTGTTATTTCTCTTTTTATTTTTTAATTAAAATAAAAATGATTATTAAATAGATATACTCAATTAAAAAATAATCCAAATAATAAAATAATACTTTTTCTTTCGTTTTTTTAAATTTTATATTCCTTTCTTAGTTGACTCTATTTCTAATATGAATTTGTAAGATGCAATCATTCATTCTTTTTCATCATTTAAATGTAGTACGTTGTATCCGCTAGTTTGTTACATATATACCTTATGTACATATATTTGTTGTTAAATCAGATATAACATGCAAAAATGTCTGACTAATGTGGCGTCGGACTAAGTAGGAGTCGGACTAATGAGGCGTCGAAAAAATGATGCGTCGGGCCAATGAATAGTAACCTAAACTCGACTAGTACTTATATTATCAACTTCCAATTTCCTGACCGTATTATTTCGTAAATATTAATTGCAAATATTCTTTAATCTGTTGGTTCCTAAGTCAATCTATACTATAATATAAATAATTCCTATCAGTACAAAAAATCTTCAATTCAAACATTTAAACCAATAGGAAGGTATTTTTCGTCTATTAGTTATTAAAAAATAACTAAATAACTAACTAATAATTAAAAAATAACTAAATAATTATAATATTCAAACATTGGTAGACAGCTAACTGAAATAAATATTTTGTATTAAGTTGACTAATAATTATTTACGAATGATCGGACGTATTTGTGACGTGAGTCTGACTCTAATGATACTATTGATATAAATACCATCCTATTATTGGTTTGTTGATTTAAAACTATATAGGTAGATAATGCTATTGAATTCCTTAATTTCTAAAATAAATAAAGCTATCAGTGCTCAGCTGTAAATTTTTTAATAAATTGATATAGGTAGTAGGTTAAGCTACGAATCATCGGGCAGTTTCACATTTTCGGTCATATAAGAGAAAATTCATTTAATATTTTTAATTGGTATTCGTATAATTATCACTAATACCTATTAAAATAAAGAGTATATAATATATTTTATGGTAATGTTATTTTTTCTCCTTTGACCGAAAATGTGGAATTGTCCAATAATTCGTAACTTACCCCAGATAACCATGCATTGGTACACATAGTTGATAATGACGTATGGTAAAATACATTTATCTGAATAAGTTTTATATACTACCTATTGTAAGTATTTTTTATGAAAGATTCATTCATGTAGGTAGTACCTATTGAAATTTGAATGTATTTTGAAGCTTATGAAATTGACGTGAAAAAGTGTCACTAATGTGTCACTTACATATATACAAGTTAAATGTATCGTTAAAATGAGAGTAGTGGAGTAATGGAATGATGAATGTTTTAAGGTACGTAATACATGTAATAATGAGGATACAAGTATTACTGAAGAAATATAATTTGATTTTTCAGTGTAAAGCTTAGTGTGATCTATGTTTAAAGATTAATAATTATTATTGCATTGTCAAAAAAATGTTAGTTTTTCTTGCAAAAATTGAATACCATATGACAAACTGTTACCTAGGTAATACTAATACTAATCTCAATAATTATATTGTACACGCAAAATTAAATGAAATACAATTTCTTACATACCTAACTAACTAGGGTCACTATTTTAACTTTCACCCCCCAAGAAAAAAACTCTTAAAATATAAACTGTATCAAAATCCCCTAATTATTCGACTTAGAGATATAGGATTCGTTTCATTTTGCTTAGAATTTTTCACTCTACCATTGTTTATGCCGTTTCATCAAATTCTAATTCTCAAAAATAATGATAATAAAATTAAAACAAAAAAAAACATTTTTTTAAATGGGGTTACATTTTCCCATAGACTTTTTGCACGTTGTGGAACCAAATCTATATTCTTTAATTTGCTGAATTTCAAATTCAAATTTCCTTTTTGGTATTATTTGTATTTGTAGTTAAGATACTAATTTTTCTGTTAATTAATATTTATTTGTGCAATATATTTAATCAAATGAAATTTGAGATAAATTAATTTAAAAATACCCCCTTCCTAGTGCACGTCCCTATAACATTTAGGGACGTGAACCAAGAGAGGGGTATTTAGATGTATTCATGTAAATGATTTTTATGTAAATAAACTTTACGTAAAATGTGGACCATGAAATATATTGATAGGCCAATTAAAATGGTGGATTTTGGAGATTATTATGGTAGACAATGATATATTATTATGGTGGGCGATGATAGATTATTTTGGTTGGCCATGATGGATTATTATGGTTGGCAATGAAACATTTCAGGATGGGCAATGAATGGAAGATTATGGTAGACAATGGAAGATTATGGTGGGCAATGGAAGATTATGTTTGGCAATGAAAGATTATGGTAGGCAATAAATTATTATGGTTGGCAATGAAAGATTATGGAGGGCAATGAAAGATCACGGTGGGCAATGAAATATTATGGTTGGCAATGAAAGATTATGGAGGGCAATGAAAGATCATAGTGGGCAATGAAAGATTATGGTAGGCAATAAAATATTATGGTGGGCAATTAAAGATTACGGTAGGCAATGAAATATGATGGTGGGCAATGAAAGATTATGGTAGGCATTGAAAGATTGTGGTGGGCAATGGAAGATTATGGTGGGCAATGAAAAGATTATGGTGGGTAATGAAGGAATATGGTTGACAATGAAGGATTATGTTTGTTATTTACGGATTATGTTGGATTATGGTGGGCAATGAAATATTATGGTAGGCACTGAAAAAATATGGTGGGTAATGAAAGATTATGGTGGGTAATGAAGGATTATAGTGAGCAATGAAGGATTATGGTGGGCAATGAAAGCAAATGGTGGGCAATGAAAGATTGTGGTGGGCAATGAAATATTATGGTAGGCAGTGAAAAAATATGGTGGGCAATGAAAGATTATGGTGGGCAATGAAAGAATATGGTTGGTAAAAAAAAATTATGGTGGGCAATGAAAGATCATGGTGGGCAATGAAAGATTATGGTTGGCAATGAAATATTATGGTAGGCACTGAAAGATTATGGTGGGCAATGAAAGATTATGTTGGGTAATGAAGGATTGTGATTCAAGATTGCTTATATTACCTGGCAAGGTGGTTCGGGGGTGGCAGGCCCCCCAATATACATATATTTATTTTAAAATCGTAAATAAACTACAAAAGGCGTCGTTAAACGACACCTGGTCTGTCCTTGACTACAATTAGCATTACCCCAGTGTACCTATCATTCACTACCTTCTTTCCGTATATATTGTCAACCCGTTCTCCTCCCTTATGTTGTTTTTTGAGAGTATTTTTATTATTAATGAATAATAAATACCCAATATTATTCGATACATATATAACATTATAATATTGCAGTATTTTTATTTATTATTGGGTAAATAATATGCTAACATTACCATACACTTTAAAACACTTTTTCTTTGCAATACAATACTAAAATTTTGAAACCTAGTTTTTTCAGATACCTAGGTTTACAATAATCAGTATTTCAATGCATCATAAGACGACTAGTGTCATTGTCCCTATGCACTAACCATATTTTAATTACTTAAACTGATTAATTTTATTTATATTATTTTTACTATTTTATTTCTAAATTATCAGTACATGCAACACGTTCTTATTATCTGAACAGATCAATGATTAGGTAGATTAAATATATATATATATTTACTGAAAAATAATCAGAAAATTATTATTGGTTGCTAAATCAGTAGCTATCTATAAATAGTTGAATACATCCAGAACCTAGTTTTAGTAAATATATCAAATTAGTATTATTGCTGCACTAACAGTAGGTAGGTAAACGAGTGTATATTACGATGATATTTTATTAAAATAATGATAGTTTGATAAATATAAATGAAAAATAAAAAAGTGTGTATTTTGTTATTCATGAATGAGTAACAAAAGGTAGTAATTGTTTTATGTTCGTAGTGATATGCGGCTCTTAATTGGCATTCGATATCGGTTCGAACCCATAGCGGTGGAAAGGGCAGGTAGCTATGGTGAAACGACAGGCGCACTCCTTACTGAAATCGGCCGTCGCATTACCGACGTCACTGATGATGTGAGAGAGACCTTTTGGTTAGAGCAGAGAGTTGGTTTGGCAGTTCAGAGGGGCAATGCTTTCAGTATCCTGACGTCAGTCAAGGAGAAGTATGATGACCGCAGTTTGGGTGTTGCCCTGTGACCTGCTATAGGCACCTCACAGTCGGTTGGAGGCCACTACCATTGGCGATGGTCGGAGCCATGGTCGTAGAGCAGAGAAGCTTATCTTTCATTTTTTAATGTTCATTGTCTTAATAAAGATAATTGCTTTTTTTTTTAATTATTTAAAGAAGGTTTGCTTTTTCTGGCAGGGGGCCTTTTAAAAAAAAGTAGTGAGTTTCATGGTGAGTAGTGAGTTTCATGGTGAGTAGTGAATTGTAGGGTGAGTAGTGAGTTATATGGTGAGTAGTGAGTTGCATGGGGAGTGGAGAGTTGTAGGGTGAGTAGTGAGTTGTATAGTGAGTGGTGAGTAGTGAGTTGTATGGTGAGTAGTGAGTTGTAGGGTGAGTGGTGAGTTGTATGGTGAGTAATTAGTTGTATGGTGAGCAGTGAGTTGTATAGAGAATAGTGAGTTGTATGGTGAGTAGTGAGTTGTATGGTGAGTAGTGAGTTGTATGGTGAGTAGTGAGTTGTACGGTGAGTAGTGAGTTGTATGATGAGTGGTGAGTTGTATGGTGAGTGGTGAGTTGCATGGGTAGTGGTGAGTTGTATGGTGAGTAGTGAGTTGTTTGGTGAGTAGTGAGTTCTATGGTGAGTAGTGAGTTGTATGGTGAATAGTGAGTTGTATGGTGAGTAATTAGTTGTATGGTGAGTTGTATGATGAGTAGTGAGTTGCATGGTGAGTGGTGAGTTGCATGGTGAGTGGTTAGTTACATGGTGAGTAGTGAGTTGTATGGTGAGTTGCATGGATATATAGTGGTGAG
>CANNZV010003528.1:0-46902 GCA_947561585.1 Caprella mutica
TTCATTTAAATAAATATAATTATGAATGATATGATTGATATCATGTTTTGAAACTAACTAGTTAGCTATTTTGTATTATTATATCTTGTAATAATATATTAACCTAATACTTAGGTTTCAGAATCCTATCCTAAGATAGAAAGGGTATAAAGTAAATAAAATTACTTCAATAATAAGTTATACTCCTAAAACTGAGAGAACTTTACGTTATTTGGTAACCAATCTTTCAAATTTCTCGCGTAAAAATATGTTGTACAGATTATCTAATTTACGGATTTGTCTCTTAATTGACGTTATTTCTAATTAAATTACTCATAACTTTTCTATTTGAATACACATTTCAATGAACTTTATAGCAATGAATGCGTTTAGATATTAGGTATCGAAATATTGACTTGCCATTTTCCAAGCGTAAGTAAATAGTCAGCTAACCACCTAATTTTCTCCCGTACGAATAACATAGGACTATTTCGCCTATAATCTAAAAAGGAACCCACTTTGGTGGTCCATTGGATAATTTGGTCTAGTTGATTGAAAATATTTTTTCAATCAATACATTATAATATCTATTATCCGTTCTATTTGAGACTTGACAATTTAAAGCCGAAAGAACAAGATTGCACGCAGCTCGTTTTTTTCTTTGTAAAAATTGTTTTTCATTTTGAAACTCGTTATTTTAACGGGAAAG
Organism: Caprella mutica; assembly: GCA_947561585.1. Classification (NCBI taxonomy): domain Eukaryota; kingdom Metazoa; phylum Arthropoda; class Malacostraca; order Amphipoda; family Caprellidae; genus Caprella; species Caprella mutica. The sequence goes on from CANNZV010003528.1 coordinate 689, forward strand.
TACACTATTATATAATATTCGGGTAAAGGATAGAAAAAACAAGAGCAAACGTATTGTATAAACCTTAATTTACTTCAGGTAACTAACCTTAATTTATCAGGTATTGAAGTATACATTGGAAATTAAACAAGAGTGAGTGTACAATCTTCTTCTTCAGCGTCATGTTAGTATTTCGTAATATTGGTGCGCACAAAAAGTATTAAAACTTCAAGAACATATAAAAAATATTTTTTAAACCAAATGGTATCGGGCTTTCAGATAAATAATTCTAGAGTCCTAGATCTTAGTCCTACAACATTACATAATAAAACCCTTCTACTAAAGCCTGGAGAGAACCTTTAGCTCAATCAACATGCTTATTTAGGTGAAAAAATTGTAACAAACTTTAGAATATAAATCAATCTGACAGGAGGTTATTGGTGATAGGTAACAAAACTTTTGTATTTTATTTAAAATAACATTTATTAATAAATTCTAAATTCATTTTAGAAGCATATACTATATAGTATATATCCCACTCAATGACATAATATCGAACTAAAATAACTAAGGAAACTGAAAAGGATCCCTCTCTTAGTAAACTGTGAATTAATTCCTCAACTCAATAATGCATGTAATAACTTAGGAATAAGAAATGTTATTAGCTATTAAAGTTACCCAGCGCAGAAAAGAGCAAATTGGGTAAGTTTCGAAATATCGGAACCATCCATGTTTTCGGTAATGTAAGAGAACAGTTAACAATATTAAATCAAGTCACATAAATAATAGTCATCACTCATCATAAACTTTTTTTATGTGTTCGATAATGCGGAACCGTCCGATAAATCGTAACTTATCCTAATGCTTGTTAGTAGCAGTTAGTTATTCAAGAGCAAAAGCAGCAAATCAAACTGTAGCTCCCACAATAGCAAAGATAGCACTGCTTAACGCAAGCCTGTCCAATTAACGTCCTACAGTCTAGCAATGGGATATCACTCATATCAGTAAAGGACCGTACACACGCTGGGGTTTTAAAGTCTTTCCACCAGACTTTTTGCTAAGCTCCTCCTACTTTTTCCACGAAAATATAAGAAAAAACGATATAATTACTATTTATTTCAATTGGTATCCATGATACCTGCAGGTATCATGGATACCAATTGAAATAAAAATCTTGTGGAAAAAGAAGGAGGAGCTTAGCAAAAAGACTGGTGGAAAGACTTTAAAAACACTACAGTCTATAGCATATCATAAATAGTTATCACTTACACTGTTGGCTTCTTCTCCGGATACGAAAACCCTCTGGTAGTGGGGTATGGCGTCCTGCGGGTCCACGGGTTCACTTTCCTTCTGTTCATCTGCAGTGTGAAGGGACGGGTCTTCCGACTGAGAAAAAGACCTGAAAGGAAGGATATATTTAGAGTGACAGTTATTCACCAGAGAAACATATACCTTCAAAATAGTCGTGACAATTTTAAACAGTGAAGCTAAAGAAGATTCTACGTTGTTTTACCTAATAAACACATATTGAAATATAAGGCTTCATTTTTATTTGACAGAATAATAAATTGTGTTCATTTCTATGAAGAAATTGACTGCAAATATTTACCTATTGCTGAACCTTCTCTGTAGTTTGAGTCTGTCTTCAATCTGCTCGATGGGGAACTGCGGCGCTTCGTACGGTGCCGAGATTTCATTGTTGCGCATCTTCTCATCTTGCGACAAGTCCGACACTATGGAGGACTGAATCTCTTCGGAGCCCATCTCTTCGAAATCGAGGCGAGGGACTCGGAACTTAGTGTCTACTTCCGGCTGTGGAGATTCACTTCCTGTAAAGTAACACAGGTATGAGAGGACAGGTGGACGGAGTGACGGAAAAGAGTTTTTCCACACCGGTAAGTTATCTTCACTACTTAAAATTTTAATTATTTAACAGAATAAAAGTCATGTGGTAAATGCTGCCAAACTTACGATAAAAATGAAGAAATAATTTAGAGTGAAATTGTCATATTCTTCACGTACGAATTAAATTATAAAATGTGATAAAGAGTAATAGGAAATATCAGAGACAGCTAATAAATGACATTTGTAGTTATGATACAGATTATTATATTCATATAAATTAATCTTGTAAAAAGTTTCTCTAGCTACAAGTTACATACTAGGCCCGCTTCACACTTGCGTTTCTCAACGCCGCGTTAGAAACGCAAGTGTGAAGGGGGCCTTAGTCTCAATCAGTTTAGAAATATTTGAAACATTAAAATTCCACCAGGGTAGCTACTTCTAATTATGCCCTAATACTCTAAAATAGTCGAATATCACGCACACACGGTAAAGGACACAATGTACACGAAGGATTGAACTTATTGGATGTGTAGAAAGATTATTCTTATCACAATAAAAAACAGTATTTAAGAATTAAACACACACACACACGTGTTATAATATTAGTTAGATTAAAGTTATAAGAAATGTACTGTCTGGTTTTCTATTTGTTTGATGTAAGAAGAGAAAATTTTAAAATTTCCGCTGAAATGTTCTTAGTGCTCAAGAAAGCAGAAGCTATATACATAAGCTATATAAGCAAAGCTATATACATAAGCTATATAAGCAAAGCTATATAAGCAAAGCTAAATAAGCAAAGCTATATAAGCAAAGCTATATAAGCAAAGCTATATAAGCAAAGCTATATAAGCAAAGCTATATAAGCAAAGCTATATAAGCAAAGCTAAATAAGTAAAGCTAAATAAGTAAAGCTATATAAGCAAAGCTAAATAAGCAAAGCTATATAAGCAAAGCTTTATAAGCAAAGCTTTATAAAAAGAACAATATACATAAGCTATATAACTAAAGCTATATATGGTTATATAGCGAGTTCAGAATATCGGACAGTTTCACAATTTCAATCATGTAGGTAAAAGTATATAATAAATAAAATAAGCTAATTATTATATATTCTTTACTTATATGATCGTAAATGTGAAATCCGATAACTCGGAACTTACCCTAGTGATGTGTGTGTAGAAAATAGTTAATGGTTTTCCAATGTAAATAAACAGAACACTATTAAAAAAGAAGATAAACTAGTTGCAATGTTTAAAAGAATTAGAGTTCACATGTTTATTTTACAGTGATTATAAGTTATGGTAGACCAACCAAAGAATGGGAGGGAACTCTTACGTAATCTTCTATGGCCCCACCATAACTTTCTCCTGAAGATGTTAGTTAAAACACTTGCATTCACAACAGCATGACAACAATTCACCACAGCATGGCAACAATTCACCACAGCATGACAACAATTCCCCACAGCATGACAGCAATTCACCACAGCATGACAACAATTCACCACAGCATGACAGCAATTCACCACAGCATGACAACAATTCACCACAGCATGACAACAATTCACCACAGCATGACAACAATTCACCACAGCATGGCAACAATTCACCACAGCATGACAACAATTCCCCACAGCATGACAGCAATTCACCACAGCATGACAACAATTCACCACAGCATGACAACAATTCACCACAGCATGACAGCAATTCACCACAGCATGACAACAATTCACCACAGCATGACAACAATTCACAACAGCATGACAACAATTCACCACAGCATGACAACAATTCACCACAGCATGGCAACAATTCACCACAGCATGACAACAATTCACCACAGCATGACAACAATTCACCACAGCATGACAGCAATTCACCACAGCATGACAACAATTCACCACAGCATGACAACAATTCACCACAGCATGACAACAATTCACCACAGCATGACAGCAATTCACCACAGCATGACAGCAATTCACCACAGCATGACAGCAATTCACCACAGCATGACAGCAATTCACCACAGCATGACAGCAATTCACCACAGCATGACAACAATTCACCACAGCATGACAACAATTCACCACAGCATGGCAACAATTCACCACAGCATGACAACAATTCCCCACAGCATGACAGCAATTCACCACAGCATGACAACAATTCACCACAGCATGACAACAATTCACCACAGCATGACAGCAATTCACCACAGCATGACAACAATTCACCACAGCATGACAACAATTCACAACAGCATGACAACAATTCACCACAGCATGACAACAATTCACCACAGCATGGCAACAATTCACCACAGCATGACAACAATTCACCACAGCATGACAACAATTCACCACAGCATGACAGCAATTCACCACAGCATGACAACAATTCACCACAGCATGACAACAATTCACCACAGCATGACAGCAATTCACCACAGCATGACAGCAATTCACCACAGCATGACAGCAATTCACCACAGCATGACAGCAATTCAGCACAGCATGACAGCAATTCACCACAGCATGACAGCAATTCACCACAGCATGACAACAATTCACCACAGCATGACAACAATTCACCACAGCATGACAACAATTCACCACAGCATGGCAACAATTCACCACAGCATGGCAACAATTCACCACAGCATGACAATAATTCACCACAGCATGACAGCAATTCACCACAGCATGACAATAATTTAACAGGTACGTTATTTTGATATCACGCAGTAAAATATAGGTACTGTAGATAGTTGAAGTCTGCTTTATCCCACCTGCCTGCCTATTCTTGGCACCAGGCACCCATCTAACGAACAGTAACACATGCAATGTAAATACACAAAACATACAGAAATAGATTAAAGTCTTTGAACTTCATATTCACTCTGATAGAAAATATCAAAAATATTCTAATTGTGATAAAACAGATCAACGAAATTGACATGAAAATAGAGAGAAATAACTTTCACTCTTAAAATGAAAAGTATGGTGAAACTGTTTGTTTTACGAACTGCGTACTACATACTAGAAATTGGTGAAGATTAATAGTTTTTAAGTGCGTAACGTGTTTTTCACATAAAGAATTAGTGGTGACACACAAAAATGTAAGAGTTAACGGTTCACTCGAGACAGGCTTCGAACACGTGGGTTAGGGTGAAAAAAAAAACTGAAGTTATTCGATCTCTGCTGCCTTTATTCGGATCTGAATATTGATTAGAATGGCTATAATAAATTAAGTATTTTTCTTATCAAAGTTAAACTTATCTACCAATAATGTACAGTTAAAATCCAAGTCAGTTTCTGTTTATTCATATAAAATGTTATGGTGGGTCAATAGGAGATAAGTGATGTTATTTACCACCATAACTCTTTCTACTGACCAGTGTTTTAATAAAACCATTCCATTTGTTCAGATTCGAATAAACTAGAAGGCTAAGTTATGAATTACCGGACAGTTCAACATTTTTGGTCATATAAGTAAAAATATATATTATAATATTGTAATTTGTATCCAAGATACCTGCAGATGGCACGGAATCGAATTTTAATACAATTAGTTAAAATGTCAAATTCTACATTACTTTCTTTCAAGACCGAAAATGTGGAACTGTCTGATAACTTCTAACTTACCCTCATACGATTACTAGCAACAGTCAGTCCTTACCCTCTCTGTCCATCATCGGACACATGGTAACAGAACGACGCAGTGTCCTGTTAACTCTAGGCATTTTAAAACAAAATTAACCTCGGAAAGTACAATCTAAAAGATAAGGAAATATCCTAGGAAATAGGATACTTACGGGGAAATTTAGCACAGAAACTACCTGACTAATCGATAGCAGAGCAAGTTCTGAGTTATCGGTCGGTTCCACATTTTCGATCACATAAGCGAAAATTATATAATAATTATCAAAATAAAAGTTGAATGATAATATTATATACTTTTTTTCCAATAGGATCGGAAATGTGAAGCTGTACGATAACTCAGAACTCACCCCATTTGAGGTAGCTTTATAAAATATTAAAATAAATGTTCGGTAGCCTAGGTTTAAAACCGCAAGCTTTTTCCTAACTTAGAAATGTTAAATATCTATTTGATATGATTCAGGTGGCAAATAATGCAAAGAATTAAGATGCATACAATAAGAGACATAACTAATGCAATGCTTTTCAAAGTAATGCACTCACAATATTTATCCTAATAGAAAACAATGGTAAATAACACAATGTGGCAGCAAATGAATACACGCTTACTCAGCATAAATGAACTAAAACTCTCCAGACGAAATGAGGAGGTGGGAACAATTACTATCAGGTTAAGCAATGGTTTCCCTGGCAACAAGGATTTATTCCCTGGATATTAGGAGAATATCCCAGGAATAAATCTTTATTCCCTGGATATTAGGGGAATATCCCAGGAATAAATCTTTATTCCCTGGATATTAGGAGAATATCCCAGGAATAAATCTTTATTCCCTGGATATTAGGAGAATATCCCAGGAATAAATCTTTATTCCCTGGATATTAGGAGAATATCCCAGGAATAAATCTTTATTCCCTGGATATTAGGGGAATATCCCAGGAATAAATCTTTATTCCCTGGATATTAGGGGAATATCCCAGGAATAAATCTTTATTCCCTGGATATTAGGGGAATATCCCAGGAATAAATCTTTATTCCCTGGATATTAGGGGAATATCCCAGGAATAAATCTTTATTCCCTGGATATTAGAGGAATATCCCAGGAATAAATCTTTATTCCCTGGATATTAGAGGAATATCCCAGGAATAAATCTTTATTCCCTGGATATTAGAGGAATATCCCAGGAATAAATCCTTCTTGCCAGGGTTATGCGTGGCAGTGAATTGCTATGAAACAATTATTACTAGTTTAGTTGGCCCGTCAAATGACAGCATTTCAACATATCATTTTCATGGACACTGATAAATATGTATTACATAACTCCCCTATAATGAAATACTGTATAGTGAATGTAGAGTCCCGAGTAAGGAAGTAGCCTACATAGTGAATCAATTTACCATCAGTAATAAATTTAATTTATGTTCATAACCGAAATTATTAAGTATTTCATTAGCAGTAAAAATAGTACAAGATATTTTCACTTCTTTTATTGATGACAAATAGAAAATAATTTCAACAAAAGAAGAATGTTCTTTAACTTTGGAATAGAAAGAATAAATCCTATAAGTTTGTCATATATATAAAAAAATATATTTTCAAATCTGTAACATCGAAGAATATATGGCAAATTTATTTATCTTATTACTTAAGAGATTATTAAAATATATTATTGGTTATTTAGTTATAATTTACAAGTTTAATCGAAATAAAGCATAAAACAATGTTATGTATTGAACGAAACATCATCAAAATTCACACACACAAAAAAGTTTAATAGGCGAAAATTTGAAACTCAGAAACAACACTGCACATAAAATAACGACAGTAAAACTTGGTTAAAACTTGCAGGGAGAAAGACATGTTTGTTATAATGCAACGAAAGAACAGCGCAGTGAATGTTATAATTAAAGAGCATTTGATGCAACCAAAGAGCATTTGATGCAACCAAAGAGCATTTGATGCAACCAAAGAGCATTTGATGCAACCAAAGAGCATTTGATGCAACCAAAGAGCATTTGATGCAACCAAAGAGCATTTGATGCAACCAAAGAGCATTTGATGCAACCAAAGAGCATTTGATGCAACCAAAGAGCATTTGATGCAACCAAAGAGCATTTGATGCAACCAAAAGGCATTTGATGCAACCAAAGAGCATTTGATGCAACCAAAGAGCATTTGATGCAACCAAAGAGCATTTGATGCAACCATAGTTTTGAAGCAGGTAAAACATGAGTACAGACTGACCTGCTCGTTTCCTCTTTGTGTCCATAGTGGTGCTATCTAGGAAGTCAGACAGGAGAAATAGAGAAATGAAACTATGCAACTAGAGAGAAGAAGGTAGGCAAGATAGATTAGTAGAACATTCTAAAGTGAAGAGCTAATAAAATCACTAACATGGTGACGTCTAGAGAACCACTCGTTAGAATTTCAAGGAAGTATCACTTTAACGTCAAGGAAATTAAGAATAAAAAGTTAATAACTTTTGAGTTATCGTGACTATATAACCAATAGAGACAGACTTAACTAATGAGCATACAGTGATAGAGTACGAATCTCTATTTAAAGCAGTAGTGGGGTAACTTCAGAGTTATTGGACAGTTCCACATTTTCGATCATGTAAGAAAAAAATGAATAATAAATTAAGAATTCTAATAATTTCTTTCTTATATACCTAATCGAAAATATGGAACAGTCCGATAACGCAGAATTTACCCTAGTAACATAACTCATTAATCAATGCAGTAATTTTATTGTAAGAAGGTAGGTAATACAATATTACATCAGAGGAGAAGATATAGTAATTTGAAGGCATTTTATCTGATAGATATTGAATGTAAAAAACAAAGTATAGCTAGGAACACAGCACACTAATAGTGTAGCTAGGAACACAGCACACTAATAGTGTAGCTAGGAACACAGCACACTAATAGTGTAGCTAGGAACACAGCACACTAATAGTGTAGCACGGAACACAGCACACTAATAGTGTAGAACGGAACACAGCACACTAATAGTGTAGCACGGAACACAGCACACTAATAGTGTAGCACGGAACACAGCACACTAATAGTGTAGCTAGGAACACAGCACACTAATAGTGTAGCACGGAACACAGCACACTAATAGTGTAGAACGGAACACAGCACACTAATAGTGTAGCACGGAACACAGCACACTAATAGTGTAGCACGGAACACAGCACACTAATAGTGTAGCACGGAACACAGCACACTAATAGTGTAGCTAGGAACACAGCACACTAATAGTGTAGCACGGAACACAGCACACTAATAGTGTAGCACGGAACACAGCACACTAATAGTGTAGCACGGAACACAGCACAATAATAGTGTAGAACGGAACACAGCACACTAATAGTGTAGAACGGAACACAGCACACTAATAGTGTAGCACGGAACACAGCACACTAATAGTGTAGCTAGGAACACAGCACACTAATAGTGTAGCTAGGAACACAGCACACTAATAGTGTAGCACGGAACACAGCACAGTGTTCAGTCTGGTACCCACAGTAACATACTGACGCTAAGGCGATGAGACAGTGACGCTAAGTAGCTAAAAATAGAGACACTCAGGTAGCAGTGACACTCAGGTAGCAGTGACTGCAGTGACACTCGGGTAGCAGTGACTGCAGTGACACTCGGGTAGCAGTTACTGCAGTGACACTCAGGTAGCAGTGACTGCAGTGACACTCAGGTAGCAGTGACTGCAGTGACACTCGGGTAGCAGTGACTGCAGTGACACTCGGGTAGCAGTTACTGCAGTGACACTCAGGTAGCAGTGACTGCAGTGACACTCAGGTAGCAGTGACTGCAGTGACACTCAGGTAGCAGTGACTGCAGTGACACTCAGGTAGCAGTGACTGCAGTGACACTCAGGTAGCAGTGACTGCAGTGACACTCAGGTAGCAGTGACACTCAGGTAGCAGTGACACTCAGGTAGCAGTGACACTCGGGTAGCAGTGACACTCGGGTAGCAGTGACACTCGGGTAGCAGTGACACTCGGGTAGCAGTGACACTCAGGTAGCAGTGACACTCAGGTAGCAGTGACACTCGGGTAGCAGTGACTGCAGTGACACTCGGGTAGCAGTGACTGCAGTGACACTTGGGTAGCAGTGACTGCAGTGACACTTGGGGTAGCAGTGACTGCAGTGACACTCAGGTAGCAGTGACTGCAGTGACACTAAGGTAGCAGTGACTGCAGTGACACTAAGGTAGCAGTGACTGCAGTGACACTCAGGTAGCAGTGACTGCAGTGACACTCGGGTAGCAGTGACTGCAGTGACACTCGGGTAGCAGTGACACTTGGGTAGCAGTGACTGCAGTGACACTAAGGTAGCAGTGACTGCAGTGACACTCAGGTAGCAGTGACTGCAGTGACACTCAGGTAGCAGTGACACTCGGGTAGCAGTGACTGCAGTGACACTCGGGTAGCAGTGACTGCAGTGACACTCAGGTAGCAGTGACTGCAGTGACACTCAGGTAGCAGTGATTGCAGTGGCATGAAGTATTTAAGACATAATAACACTAGACTGGTTCGACACTTGCCTGAATGCAGAAAAGATACTCAGAGCTATTAGACCGAGAATGCAGTGCATGAAAAGTGAATGCAATTGCAATATAATAATTTGTACACCTATATTGCTTCCGGAGAAATAACAAAACGCTGATGCATTAAAAAGAATTAACATCAAAGAAATATAAAAATAGAGCAATGATAGGTAGCTGAATTACCCCAAAGTTCCAGCGAATGCATTCTACTGAAGATAATTTATATTAACCAAGTGGAACCTCTGGGGTACACACCCCAGAGGTAACTGAGAAAATGTTTATTTTAATTTAAATTATTCAAAGTGTCACACCTACATCACCGGAAGTCATTTTTTGAATCAATTAATTTACATTTCATAAATCTGCCCAGACAATATAATCACATAGCAATGATTCAAGAATACAATAAAATTAATACACTAGTTAGTATATAGAAGAAAGGATATAAATCTATTTAAGTATTCGAGGCCCCTGTTAAGCTCAAAAAGGTTTATCGGCAAGATATGCATAGTAATTAAAGTTTCCCCTTCTTGGAACCTATTATCCTCTCTGATCCAAAAAGAGTTACAAAAAGGTACATGAAATTATATCCTTGCATTCATCATTATGTTCATCAGCTATGTTCTTCCATTTAAACTAAGAGTAAGTAAATCGGTGAAGTACTGATGAAGTTAAGTATAGGAGAAATGATCCACTAAACAACAACAATCATACCCTAGGTACTGAGCTGTCTTTCGAAAATACAAAGCCTCAGTGTGATTAGAAGCATATAATTAAATACGTTAAATAATAATCCTAAGAAAGAAAGTGGCTCCATCAACAATTTTCTAATAAAAATAAAGTAGGGGTGGTACGATGCCGAAATTTTCGGTGACCGGACGTTTCGTTACCAGATTTGTATTTTTAGAACTGGGAACGATTTTTTTATTTGAAATGGGTTGCAGACTACAATTTATACCGATCCCATACATTATGAATTAATACTACTTTAAATTATAATGTTTTATAATGTATTATTTGGTTATATATTGTATTAGTGATTAATTTTAATCAGAGGTATTAAAATGAACAATCATCACTTAATATCTTTGATTAAAAAAGTTGTTGGATACCAATCGATATAGAAGTTAAATAACAATAAATCTATTTCATTTCATTTAATGAAAATAATAATTATTAGTTTCAATTATAATATAAACTTTGATTTGTAATACGGAGAAACGATTAAGAATTTAATTTTAATTTACTGAGCATTTTTAAATATTATAAATAAATTAAAATAATATTATCTTGAAACAAAAAATAGAATTAATAATTAGAAATGTACATAAAATAAGATAGGAATATAAAACTATAAATAAATATATCCATTAATAACAAATCTAAATAATGTATAAATGAGATAATTTTCTCATTCCTACATTTATGTAATTTTATATTCCTATCTTTTTAATTTCTAATATTAATTAATATGATCATTTTCGACCATTCTAGAAAGAAAAGAACTAGTTAATATTCATATCTATTATTTAAAACTTGTGCTTCCTGCTAAATATTCAATATTGATTAAATTAATAATTATTATTCGGTCTTGCAATGTCTTGGTCCTAGACACTGCAATAAAAAACATAGGTAGAATTTTGAAACATGTTTGATTAAATGAATTAAATCGGTTATATAGAGAATTTGAGAAATTTAATTTTATCTCAAGTTTAAAAAAATTTGCTACAGAAATTAAAGTTTTGATAAACAAAATTGGTTAGTAAGTAACTATTACATTAGTATTATTCAAAATATAAATTTTTACTTGTGATAAGCATTTTTTGTTTACGTTTTATAATGATTTTGTGTGTGTGTGAAGCTGCTGTGCCTAAACTAGAATTAGGTAAATGCCTGAATGGTAATGAAATAATAAAACATGAGTAAATAGAAGTTGAAAACCATAAATTGTTCGATAGCAAGAAGCCTAGAACTCAAAATACCTGTAGGTATCTTACATCACGTAAAAAGTTACCAGCCGACTGAACAGAGTAAATATTTTTGCTTTCTGTGACTGCATGCATACGTGCAATGGTGCGTGCTAGATGATGCATATACGTGAAAATTGATCACGTATAAACATATTTACTATTTAACTTAAAAATAAGTATTAGAAAATACTGAAATTATGAAAAATAGAATTACCTAGCTATATGATTTTTTGTTATCAATTTAAATTATATTTTTTTATAGTAATATATAGATAATAAAATATTTTTTAGAAATTCTAAAATTAATTGGTATTGGCCTTTGCCGATAGCGAGTAAACCGACACCAGAAAATTGCCGATACCGATACTTCTTCCCATCCATAAAATCAATTATTATTCAATTAGTTATTTTAATTATTAAACACTTTTCCTCATACGAACGAAAATGTTAAACAATCAGTCATGCATCATGTATATGAATTACTTATCAGCATAGTACGCATAGTCAAATGAAATATTACATTCACAATAGTTATACTCTAACGCGCAGTATACATTCACTAGAAATGGTGAATAACAACGAGCCACAAACCACAGGAAGCATGGCAGACACTTTTATCAAGTTCAGAGAACACTAACTGTAGTATAAACCTTACAAGCAATTGAATAATAAAAGCCTAGTGTAATGCAGTTATTTATAGTGAGGAAATGAATGCCTTTGACAAAGATTCAATTAGTCCCACTGATGAGAAATGTCACTGCAAAAGTTGTGTACATTTTACCTATCTGAATGCAATCCAAGGAGCTAATCAATCCATTGAAATAATATCATTACCTGAATAGAAATCTTGAGAAGCTTTCACTTACAAGACATATTTGCAAAGTGATCTTTCGGTGATTAGTTAATTTGTTCTTTTGATATTAGTTTGTATAATGACTTGTGAGTTGCGTTATTTGTTCATACAAATGAACATTCGTCGTGTTTAATAACGGAGGCTTATTTAAAACATTATATAATTTCACAATGAGTGATAAGGTTGCCTTTTGATCTCGTTATCTCTCCTAGAAAGATAGTAGAGCTACATTGCGTCTGTAAACAGTACAGACTGTGAAGGTACTGTCATCAACAGTAGTACTGCAGTACAACGCTAGTGTGTAATACGAGAGATGCAAGTGACAGTACTTAACTAGTAGAGGAGATTTTGAGTCTACTGTCTAGAACCCTAGATAGTAAATGAACACAGACAAATTTTTGGAGCAATAAATATATAAATTTACTCGTCTATATAAAACATGTGGTGAAATGAAGTGAAAGAAAAATATTTCTCTACCAACCTATACCTTTTTAGTGATATAAAATGAGAAGGATTGAAACAGACTGAAATAATCGAGAGATTGAGTGTAAAAACAAGTTGCAATTCCTCAGGTATTACCTCTAATTACATATTTCACCAATGTAAGAAATACCTTCGGGCTACATGAAATTAACATTTTCTAGGAAACCTATCTAAAAGGAGTATCGAAAAGATACATGAAAATAAATCCTTACGTTCATCATCATTATACAATTGGATAATATTTCTCGCTTTTACAAATAATAAACATAACGAATTATCATAACCACAAACCTGAGGAGTAGCTGACTGAGGCACTACCTTTCTAACCGACACACTCTGACTGATGCTCTATTAACACGTGTGCGCCTTATATACTAAACTACACACAGGAATGAAGTACACATGGGACTGATAGATTTGATTGGCGACTGCAGGGTCAAGAATTTGTAGATGGTAAACAATACCGAATGACACAAGTTACAAAATGAAATTTAGAATTTTTTAAAAATTATAATGCTAAAATCAGTTGCACATGTTAAAAAAATGACCAGGTTTAGTACTTCACAGGCTAAAAATATCTGCATTAGGGTTTATAATCACAAATGTTTTATTTGAGCACATTAATGTGCTCAAATAAAACATTCCACATAGCTAGGGCATACATTTCATATAAGGGAAGTTATGAATTATCGGTCACTTTCAAATCTTGGGTCTTATACGAAAAAAAAAAAAAAAACATATACTAATGAAAATTAAAATGAGGCCATAATTATTATACAGTTTTTCTAATATGACCGAATATATGAAACTGACTAATAATTCGTAAGTTACTCAACCAAGATATTCACCATAGCATGTAAGAGTGAAGATCGATGAGGTGGTGCAACATTCTGCTGCAATTTAGTTTATTATGAAAAAGAAAATATAATACGCGGTTTATCTAATTGAATATTGCTAATAATAATCAAAGACACGCCTGGACTATACAGAAAAGTTGAAAAACATAATACGAGAGAAACTTTTCGATATAATTTAAAACTCGAAAGTCAATTTTGAATAATAAGCAAAGAGTTCAGTCTTCCAGTTATTCGATAAGTGGACTATATCACGAACTGCAGCTTTCAGCCTAGAAAGTAGGAACAAAAGCATCGCAAGTGACACGTATTTGATCTGTGGAATTGCTTCCCATTCCACTTGTCATTTTCCTATAAGGGCTTCAAGAGAAGTGCGAGGGGTAACTGAGACCCTTGTCTATGACGGATGGAATAGTTCTATATATATATAGGGTTTGATCAATTTAAAGCCATGTGTCGGTACTGAATCCTGTTGGAGATTCCGTGGTAAACCCATTGTAGCAACTTGGATTCGAGAATGAGAGAGATGTACGGTTTTTTTTACCTAATAAGGCTCAAATACGAGGGGTATTTTCCTGTGGCCGTCACAAAACCCCAAAACCATCAGAATCTGTTCATCTCGACGTCTCGTCACAATCCCACTTTCGGTTGTGCTTAAGAAACTTCAAACCTTACCTTTCCGATGGATCATGGTTCACAACTTGCTGAGAGTGAAATTTCTTTTCATCTGTACCAAATTAGGGGGCGTGCATTCGGTTATTTCATTCAGGATGTGACGACTTTCACTCTCTCGTCGTGAAAGCTCATGACGTTTCAGGATTATACATTTTTTTTGTTCTCGAATCTTCTTCAGCACTCGATATATCGAAGTTTTGCTAACACCGGCTTAGGCAGGCAGTTTACGATGAGATTGAAGTGTAACTTCTTTCACGTGTTTTGATCAGTTCCTTTTGTCATATTCTTCGTTTCCTAGTGTATCTCAAGTCTCTTCAAACTTTTAACCATTTTGCAAACAGTTAAACAATGACTTAAAATATTCATACTCGAAGAGATATTCATTTACTAAAAAATAAGAGGTTATTTAGACTCAACGTTCAAGTTTTCTTTACATATTCAAAATAGTCCTGAATCCTGATGATCAATTATTGTCTTTCATCTCTCGTCCTGATGATGAATGGAAATCTTTCATTCGAAAGCTTGAAACTATAACATCTTTCAACATTGAGTTTAAATAACCTCTTGATTCGTTTAACAAATCATTATTATTTTTTACAATTGATGAAATAGTATTCCCTTCTTTGAGTAATATGATAACTATATATCGATCTACAGCCAAGATACGAAGTATCTAGATGACTGAAATGGAATGATCAAAACACTAGCTTCAAGGTGATACAGGTTACTCTCCAGTTTGTTGGTATATAGGGATAAACAACCTCCCGTAAAATTGAAGGCAATTGCGTAAAACTATAGAGATGGTTATCAAAGAAATATCGAGATAGAGCTGCAAATATTAGGAGTAACTCTCACTACTAGGAGACTAACTCTCACTACTAGGAGACTAACTCTCACTACTAGGAGACTAACTCTCACTACTAGGAGACTAACTCTCACTACTAGGAGACTAACTCTCACTACTAGGAGACTAACTCTCACTACTAGGAGACTAACTCTCACTACTAGGAGACTAACTCTCACTACTAGGAGACTAACTCTCACTACTAGGAGACTAACTCTCACTACTAGGAGACTAACTCTCACTACTAGGAGACTAACTCTCACTACTAGGAGAGTTTTTCAATCATTACCCAGTGTTTCGCAGCTAATAAGAATTTAATTACATCCTCTCTTCCCAGACCAATAATTTCTAGCTCTATTTACTGTTAATTACTCTAGCCGCTTTTATAAACCAATTAACCAAAGCCATAATAAATTAAAGACATTCACAATTGGCAAATTTATACAAATAAAGTAAGAGTACATGGTCAGTACACCAGAAACAGCCACCCCTATAGAATTGCAAGTGAATTATAGTTATCAGTGTTAAGAGACCTAACTAGGAGTCAAGGTTAGAGATATAGATGTTAGAGATAGGTTAGAGATATAGATGTTAGAGATAGGTTAGAGATATAGATGATAGAGATAGGTTAGAGATATAGATGTTAGAGATAGGTTAGAGATATAGATGTTAGAGATAGGTTAGAGATATAGATGTTAGAGATAGGTTAGAGATATAGATGAGGTTAGAGTTAAGGTTAGAGATATAGATGTTAGAGATAGGTTAGAGATATAGATGTTAGAGATAGGTTAGAGATATAGATGAGGTTAGAGTTAAGGTTAGAGATATAGATGTTAGAGATAGGTTAGAGATATAGATGTTAGAGATAGGTTAGAGATATAGATGTTAGAGATAGGTTAGAGATATAGATGTTAGAGATAGGTTAGAGATATAGATGTTAGAGATAGGTTAGAGATATAGATGTTAGAGATAGGTTAGAGATATAGATGTTAGAGATAGGTTAGAGATATAGATGTTAGAGATAGGTTAGAGATATAGATGAGGTTAGAGTTAAGGTTAGAGATATAGATGTTAGAGATAGGTTAGAGATATAGAT
This sequence comes from Caprella mutica, assembly GCA_947561585.1. NCBI lineage: Eukaryota > Metazoa > Arthropoda > Malacostraca > Amphipoda > Caprellidae > Caprella > Caprella mutica. The sequence goes on from CANNZV010003528.1 coordinate 17,523, forward strand.
GTTAGAGATAGGTTAGAGATATAGATGAGGTTAGAGTTAAGGTTAGAGATATAGATGTCAGAGATAGGTTAGAGATATAGATGAGGTTAGAGTTAAGGTTAGAGATATAGATGTCAGAGATAGGTTAGAGATATAGATGTTAGAGATAGGTTAGAGATATAGATGAGGTTAGAGTTAAGGTTAGAGATATAGCTAGATGTGCGAATTACATGAAACTTTCTATGAAGGGTTTATATAAGCTAAAAATGAAGTTCTTAGGGTAATATTTAATTGGAAAATCTATTCCGTAACATTGAATGATAATAATATTATAGCATACAGCATATAAATCACGATTGAATGGCAGACTTCATAAAGTGTTTAATTTGGAGACATTAAAAATTAAATAGATTTATTGATCGTAACCAAATTCTAAATATAATAACTAATGTAGAAATTAGTGCCATTTTTTTCAAGCTATAGATTTTCAATAAAGTGTCTTTAATAACTTGAATTTATGGAGAATTTCATATCTTTAACTCTAAAACTCCCGTCAAATGTACAAACAAATAGCTAATAAATTCATACAATCTATTAACTGAATTAGAGATATTATATATTAAAGTTAAATTTAAATAACCCAATAGAAATTCTTAGTAAACTAGGTTGATAGCTACTTTCATAAATTGAAGTGAATTTTAATCATTGCTAGGAAATCTATTTGAGAAACTTTACAATTTCAATAGCCACAATTTGAGGACATTTGAATCAATTTTGTATGAGCAAAAGCCTTAGCTACTAAACTTCCAACAGGAGTTATTTATATAAAAGTTATTTAGCTATATTTATAAAAAGTTACCTCTTTCTTTGTTTGGTAAATTAATTTCTTTTTTATATAACTCATCATGGTAAATGGTGGTCATGTAGTGATAAATAAATGATAAACATGGTGAAAATGAAAATAGGCAATACATAATCCAAATAACAAAAAATCTGTGCCAAACAGACACCCCCTTCTCTTCCATTCACCACAGACAGCTTTAGGATAGAGCCCTTGGAGGGAGGGGGAGGAATTGATTCAATTCTAACACTCTTAACTGTTATAATTTCTTATTTGTCTGTACCTTAAATAACAATTATAAAGTTTACACTAAAGATATTACAAAAAGTTCAGGTTGTAGCTACAAGATGATATTTCTATAAAAATAGAAATCTTGAAATTGAATGCATTCATCCTAACCTTTCTATTTTTAATTAGATTAGGTACAAATATTTCCATATTTAAACACATTGATCTTCATAATTATTAATTAGCCCTTTAGCCTTTGTGCAATAAGGTGACATATTTGTCCACTTAAAAAATCCGATAAACATTTTGATATATTAGCTATAGCACATGTGTATGCTTACATTAGTAAAGCACAACTGTGATTTCTTAAATTCTTTTTTTAATATACTTTCTTTACCTATAGCTATATTATAAAAATATCCTAAAAATAATCTTTTTTTACACTCAAATTAATTCAAGTCATAATGGGTTAAAGAAATGATTTGATGGTGCATTAGCAACATCAATATTTGTTATTCTAATTAATTGATAGAATATTGTTATGTTGTGATCTATCACATCAATGGACTATATATTCTGACATGCTATTCCATGATAGGGCTACTGCAGCAGATTAGCATTTCACAATCAATAATACTGAATATCTGGCTACTATTGATGTTAATATTGACCTTACAGGACTTCCTGAAAAGCCTCTAGATAATTTATCAACTATCAGTGAATAATGTATCTAAATCTATTACCTATTTAAACTAGATGTGAAAATATATATTGTTTTAATTACCTATCACTTAAGTATTGGTATTAATTTTAGTGTTTTAATAAAAGGAGATAAAATACTACAAAATACAGAATTCAGTTACAGGCTTACAGCTTGGTAATAATTATGGAGATGCATCAATACAATGTTTATACCAAATGAATAACAGACTGGTTTGAAGCTTGCAAAATTTGGAAATTTTCATTCTTAATTGGGTGATTATAATCGAAAGAATGAATATGAATTGCACTAGGGTAAGTTCTTAATTATCGGTCAGTTCAACATTTTCGGACACGTAAGAAAAAAAATATGTAATAATAATTATTTAACTTTAATTTTTATTGGTATCCATGATACCTGCAGGTATCATGGATACCAATAAAAATTAAAGTTAAATAATTATTATTACATATTTTTTTTCTTACGTGTCCGAAAATGTTAAACTGACCGATAATTAAGAACTTACCCTATTTGGTGAAGAGCTATAGGTTTTAGTTGTTCTGAAGGATATTCCCTTAGAACTAATAACCTTTATAGCTCCCCGCGATTTAGTTCAATTCCTAATCATTCTTTCGACTATAATCACCCAATAGAGGATGGAAATTTCAAAATTTTGCAAACTTCAATCCAGTGTGATTTAACTGATATAGTTTATTGGAATCTATATATAATCATAAACAGTCTCCTTAACTACTCTATAAGTTGTTCTATACATGTTCTATAAGTTTTGGACATGTTCTAATAGAAACAGACATGTTTAATATGAGAATTCAGGAAACTCAGGAGAGTGTTCAAGTGGATGAAGTTGAGAATGAGGTCATAGCTATTGAGGACAATCAACCAAGGAAGAGACAAAGGATTCTTTCAGAATCAGATGATTTGGAGTCACATCAGTTATCTTTGATTTCACAAATTTCATCTGATAATGAAATTTAGATAGTTTAAGTTTAATGTTCAAACAGTTCAATTAGTGAATTTAGTGTTAAGTTATTGTTTTTCAAAGGCCAAAGAAAGTCAATTATTGACTCATCTTATTAACAAAAATTTGTTTCTTTTCAATTGTTCTCTTAACCTTCAGAAAAATAAAGTTTTCATGGTCATTGGTCAATCGCCCATCAACTCATGATGGCCCACATGGTCACACTCGTGCACAGACATTTCGTCCACGTATAATTCGTCCTAGAATTGCTTTATTTTGTAATGTGTAAATATTTTATATTATTTATTTATATTCTGCAACACAGAAGTAAAAAACACCCTTTGTTGATGGTAATTAGAAATTTATGGTGTATGCCTAAATTCATATTGCAATCTCTTTCTCCTGCTGGCTGGCATCAGTAAAATAATGAAGCTGCATTCTTTATTAATGATATACAGGCAAGCCCAACTTTTATTTCACCCCAGTCTTATAAAATCTGTAATAATTACGAGGCATGTCTCGGGGTTATTACAGTACATAAATATAGAAAACGGGAAAACGGAGACATTTTTAGTGGTGTTTATTTCACAGTTCGTTTAATTTTTTAAACGTAAAAATGTCCGTGTTATTTGACTGTTTCATATTCTCATATTTACTTATAATATAAGCATAGATAATAATTATTATTAACCTCTATTATAATTACTTTAATTCTTACGTATTCACACATTTATTCTTGTTAGTACCCTGTTATTTTAGTTTTAGATACTCATAACTCATGGAATGAATTAATGCAAAATATTGAACGAGGTAATCAATAACTTATAGAAACAGTCAATCCGTGTAGCATATCCAATTTTATTACTGTTATCGGCAGATAAACATTCTTTGTGTTCATATGAAATGTTTCGGCTTAAGTCACTATTATATTATTGTATATTTACACCTGTCTAGTAATCTACTAGAGGAAAATAATATGAATTATATCCCATAAATACTTAAAATACATAATAAAACAATTTGTGGACGAATTGTCCGTGGACGAGATATCCTAGACCAGGTCACACTCACACCCTCAGAGGTGGATACAATCATACATATATTAGTAATATGATAATATCACATAATTAAGTTATTAACATTGTGAATTGATTTAGAAACTAAAATCGCTCAATAAAAGTAAGTTATTGAAACTGGAAATAATTAATTTAAGGAAAAACAAACAAAAAAAACATTTTTTTGGGCAATTTTTTTTTTTAAATGGTACCATTTTTTTGCTTTTACAACACTACCCAACAACCATGTCAAACGATTTCAATGCTCCAAAATGGATAAGTATGGAATGGGTTTAACAATAATTTACTCAGAATCAAAAACATTGAAAACAACATGCAAAAATGCTTGTGTGACAGTGCCCTAAAGTACGCAGAGTTATTGAACTATTTTATATTTTTATTATATAAAATAAAAGCAGCTATATATTTCAATTTATTTGACTTATATTTCAATTGGAAGCTATCCACAATACCTTAAGGTATCATGGATATCAATTAAAATGACAGTAAAATAATAATCATTAAGTACTTTTTTTCTCATATGATTGATGATGTGGAACTGTCCAGTAAATCAGAACTTACTCCATATCATTATCCTTTATATCAAAATGAATATTGATTATTAATCATGATATGATTGATAATTATCACAATCATTAGAGTAGATAAAATAAATTCAAGTAATAAAATAGTATGGATATATGTCAAATAATGGCAGTTCAAGGCTTTTTCAAATTTTAATTTTAACAAAATAGCAGCGACACTGTAACTTGGGTTTATTTGGTGAGAAATATGATGAAACTGATTATCTTCTATTTCATCAACTTGCAATGTTTTCTTAGGAGACTTGAGCCAAAATATTTACAATAAAAATATGCAATTTCACTGTTCTGGAGGGTAGAGACCTATTTATTGTGTTTTATTTATAAAAGAAAGATTTAAAAAACATAAACTGTGAAATTTTCATACACATTTGATGAATTCATAATATGTAAAAAGCAGGGCTGTGGAGTCTGATTTGTGGAGTAGGAGTCGAAGTTTTTCTTGGTGGAGTCGGAGTCAGGAGTCGAAAATTTGTAATGACTTCGACTGCAAGCTATAGATATTAGTCACAAAAATTTAGATCCATTTTATTTGTTGTTCATCATCATCTTAAATATCTCATAAGAACTAATAATTGCTCATAGATATGAATTAAATCAATATTTATAGTCTAAACATTCGAATGACTCAATATTGTTTATAAAAATACTGTAAAACTGTTTGTCGGAGTCGGTGAAATTCTTTATCAAGGAGTCTGAGACAATAAATTCAAAATAAAGGAGTCGGAGTCAAACAATTTAGCTACCAACTCCGCAGCCCTGGTAAAAAATTAATACATAATATATAGAGAATCAAAGAGATGCCTAATAGCTAGCTACTATTATTCTACCTGGTAGATATCAAAGGTCCAAAATAAGTTACTTAGTAGCTAATACTTTAATAACAATGAAAGTATTCAAGAGATCACTTTGTAATCATTAATCCTTTTCATGGCTGAAGTATAACATAATATATAACACTAGAATTACAAAACAGTCAATTTGACTTTTTTTTCCAAAATTTGTATCTAGGAAATTAAATTTTTCAATATTTATTGTAATGGGACAATCTCTATCTACATTGAATATTTTCTACATATAATAGTGTTGCTAAATTTAAAGATATGCAGTTATAGATAGCTACCCACCTCCATCAGTTTTATTAGGAAGGGTATCCATTTCTTCTTCCATTGTTACCTTCAGTTATTTAAAAAATACAGATGTGAAGTTAATGATAATTTCCTTAACAAGCAGATTTAGATATTTGTAGGCATTTAACAAAAGCTAATTGACAATAGGTAAGTTAAAGCAGGTAATTTGCTGCAGCCTCTTACTACAAAAACATTGTAGCTTCAAAATACATCAAATTATTCAATTATAGCATGTACCAATTGGCCTATTTTTATATTTAGCATTTTAATATAAATTTAGTTAAACAGGATTACAGATTTGAAAGACTTTCTTGAGAGGGAGGCAATTAAGAGTTAAAGACCCACAATTCATCTGCATGACCTATGGTATGACAATTATATATTATAAATCTAACAGTAATTCAGTAGGAAAGGTATAGGTTCCGACAGGCGACAGGTAAATTGCAGCTCTCTCAAGAAGGGAGTTAAAATCCTGCTGAATTGAATTTACATTGAAATGTTGCATATCAACAGAGGCACCATGCATGTTATAATTTGTTAATTTCATGAGTGTTTTGAAGCCACTCTGGAAAAATAGGTCTTTTCTGATGGATTGAATAGCTTACATTATTTACTATTAGCCTGAGGAATTTTCCGGAATGGTTTTGAAGCTATTATTTTTAGTGTTTTACTGTTTCTTTGGTTAGAGGATGAAGTTCGTTTAATTAGTTAGTGTAGCTACCACAAATTAGGCAATTAGCCAATTACCTGCTTTACCCTACTTCAGTCAATAAATACTAAGTAGGAAATAGGCCAGACTGCAAAAGTGGAAAAGTCAAATTCTGACTGTTACTCAAGAGTTTAAAATAGTTGAATTTTTTAAAACTTAGATGAAATTACGACATAACAATTATTACATCACATAAAAGACTTGAAGACTATAAGTTCTTAAATCTTAACTTCTTAGAATGAAAATAATAAAACTATAAACTAGGGAGCTGGTCCATTTTAATCACTGTTCTGAGTATATCAGTTAAAAAACAATTAATTGGCTTAAGTACCAACTGCAGAGTTGGGGAGTTACCATTTATTGAATAATTAAAATTTGAATTTAAAGGCTAAAAACTCAGATGTTTAATTGGCATCACATTATGAATTAATTGATTTAATTCCTATGTTCCCATGTTACTTTTGGATTAAATTAGGATGTTTTCAAGTGTGAAATCTTCACTAGGAATTTAAATTTCTTCTCTAAAGTATCTTAAATGTGGCGACCTTGATCTATTTTCTCACTAAACTGGCGAATCTCGAGCCACACTTTAAAATATGCCATGTTCCAAAGTGTGGCAGGAAAGTAGCCAGTTTAGTTAGAAAATGGATCCTGGTCACCCCATTTAAGATACTATAAAGAAGAAATTTGACTTCCTAGTGAAGATTTTACACTTGAAAATATCCTGATGCTCCAGTCTGAAAAGTACAGCAGGATTTGTGGATTAATCCTGCGCCCAAGTCCTATTTATTATTTAATTACTATGTTCCCATGTAATTTGCTGCGCCCAAATCCCAATTTCTGGGGAAAAAATCCTGGGTCTCTGGAGATCTACTTTTCAGACTGGCAGTCCATGCTTCATGTCTGATTCATGTGTATCTCTTGAGACTATTTTACGAGTGATTTACTTGTTATTTTAACTTATTTACATGTTTTTCAACTTATTTCACCCCTCAAAAGTCGCCAATATACTGGCAACATTGTCCATACTTTGAAACATAGGAAATATGGTTGAAATCTTCAAAAGAAAGAACCAAAATTAGCTAGGAGCCTAGGATCACATTTTTTGTATTTTTTCAGATTTATATGAGCAACAGGAACAGTTTGTAACATTTGGCTTTAGTGTAATTTGCTTACAGGGTTACAAACTTACAGCTAGGCCCTAACAGTCTAACTTAGGCTAACTAGCCTCTAAAACATGGATTATAATTTAAAATCCTTAATTAATAATTCCAGTCTGCAAGAGCAGCAAGATTGCCAGTCTGCAACTTGCAAAACTTGGAACTTTCAACTTTGGAAGAGTTGAAGACTGCAGAAATCCAGTCTGCAGAATATGGGAGATAATAAAGATATTTGGAATTTTGGGATATTCTCTACAAACAATTTTGAATTAATTACTATATTTACATTAATTTTGCTACAAACAGAAAGAGAGATCTCAACAATTATGAACACTTTATCAGTGGCAGTTTCTGCAGACTGGGCAGAAATAGTCAAATTTAAAAATTATGGGAGATATCCAAGATACTCTCTACAAACATTGAAATAATTATGAAATAATCCTTATATTATATTTAAATTAATTTTACTGTAAACAGAAAGAGAGATACCTATCTATGAATAGGAATAGCTAGGTACTTCATCAGGTAAATTCAGTTTCAGCAAACAGGATTTTTTACCGTCTGTCGTCTGAGTCATAGGCCCATAGGCCACTGCTTACATAAATTCATAGTAAGTACTGACACATTGACTCTGTCTCAAGTCCAAGTAATAAAGCATGTCCAAACTCGCCATTTTAATGGCGAGTTTGTGACAGTTATTTTGAGCCCTTCAAATGTAAATGGCGAGTTTTATCTATTTTTCTCCTATGCTTCACAATGTTATTTTGGAGAGAATTAATGATAATTTGATCATTTTGGAGAGAATTTGTTGAATTTTGGAGAGAGCTGGAGAGACAAATGGCGAGTTTATGAGACATACTATTTTACTTGGTCTCAAGTCACAACGACTAGCTATGATTATGAATATTGAATAGGGTCATGCAGGTAAATTGCGGCCCACTCCCAGTCTGTATTTCGTGGTAAATTCCACCGACATGTCGGTGGAATTTTTCACCTTTGGAAATAATATTCTGGCAAAGTCGGTGGAATTTTAGCTATTTATTCCTATGTTACCATTAATTTTCGGTGGAAAATTGGGTAAAAAGTTGGTGGATCAGTCTAATTACTGGCCAAGTAAAGAAGCATGTCCAAACTCGCCATTTTAATGGCGAGTTTGTGACAGTTATTTTGAGCCCTTCAATTACAAATGGCGAGTTTTATCTATTTTTCTCCTATGCTACAATGTTATTTTGGAGAGAATTAATAATAATTTGATCAATTCGGAGAGAATTTGTTGAATTTTGGAGAGAGCTGGAGAGGCAAATGGTGAGTTTATGAGACATACTATTTTACTTGGATTACTGGAAATATATGGTGGATTTTTTCAGCTTTTTCGAAAAGTCAGTGGAATTTTGTGCACCAAATACAGACTAGGCCCACTCAATAACTGCGGCCTCTAACAACTGAAACATGATAACATCATAGCTTCAAAAAACACATCAAAACTTAAATTAATTAAGTTATAGCATGCACTGTCACATGTGCTTCTTTTGATAGCTTTGCAACATTTCAATGTAATTTTGATTCAGAATATTTTAGAGACTCTCTTGAGAGGACCACAATTAAAAATATAAGGGCCGCAATTTACCTGCGTGACCCTATTATTGAATAATGATGTATTGGACAATGGACGATTGGTGTCTTTCACTGTTATTTCGTAGCTATATTGGACGATTGGTGTCTCACTGTCTTTCACCGTTATCTCGTAGCTATATAATAATATAGGTATAACTACCTAACTAAATAATCATTATGTGATTATGATCGTTAGGCATATTGAATGAAAACGTTTTCAAATTCATTAAAGTTTACTTAGTCTAGAGTCTAGATAAGTCTAGTAACTCTTAAACTAATAAACTCTAACTAGTTAGTAGTTGAGAACTTGAGCTAAACACAATGCACTTTTGATACCTAATGAATAAAATTATTGAAATAAACTTCTGCAAATTAATGGCACCGATTCAATTAGACTATTTACAAAACAAAAATTGCATTCTGCGCCAAAGAAGAAAAGCTCATAAATCATGATGTTAAAAAATACAACTACCTAACACGATGCAATCAAACAGCTGACTGACGCTAAAGTGTTGCCACACTTATTCAGAGGATTTCACTAACAACTTTTTCAAATATGAATGGAGAGCCCGGGATATATAGACTAATTATATATTTATATTCAAGAGTAAACCAATTTTTAATATAATGATATTATATGGCGTATCATATTAAAAACTTATTTTGTTCAATGAAATATATTTGCAGTTCAAAAAATTGAATAAAAACAAAGGAATTTAAATATCAAGTCAGTATATTCTCATGCGTATCATAGTTACATTGTTCATGTTTAATACCCATCGAGTAAAAGCGGACACCAAATAAATAAACACACGAGGGAAATTATTAGTATAGATAGATAGGTAAATTAGTTAAAATTGCGTCCAATACTTTTGAATCATAGTTTTGAATTAACAAAATAGGAATTGCTTACCTGAAGCTTTTCACTGAAAAATACAGCACTTCAAAACCTACTCGCCCAAGTGTTTAGAGAGATCCTAAAAAGCCCTTTCAGTTTTTTTCCCTGTTCACCAAATCTATATAGTTTCACTCTATCCATCTTACATCTAACCCTACAGTAACTTAGACTTTCACATTTAATAAACTCACCCTAGTCCAATACGCAAACATTTGCATATTGGACTAGTCGCTGCACAACTAGCTCTCTCTAGTATATAATATTATTACTCTATGGATCTACCATTCAAAAGGATATCACTGATCAACCATTCTAAATGATATCACTGATCTACCACTCTAAATGATATCACTGATCAACCATTCTAAATGATATCCCTTATCTACCACTCTAAATGATATCCCTGATCTACCACTCTAAATGATATCACTGATCTACCACTCTAAATGATATCACTGATCTACCACTCTAAATGATATCACTGATCGACCACTCTAAATGATATCACTGATCTACCACTCTAAATGATATCACTGATCTACCACTCTAAATGATATCACTGATCTACCACTCTAAATGACATCACTGATCTACCGTTCAAAATGATATCACTGATCTACCACTCTAATTGATATCACTGATCTACCACTCTAAATGATATCACTGATTGCTCCATTGTGGTATTACTAATCTACCATTCAAAATAATATCACTGATCTACCATTCTAAATGATATCACTGATCTACCACTCTAAATGACATCACTGATCTACCGTTCAAAATGATATCACTGATCTACCACTCTAATTGATATCACTGATCTACCACTCTAAATGATATCACCTATTGTTCCATTGTAGTATTACTAATCTACCATTCAAAATGATATCACAAAATAACCATTCAATTCAACCTCAGTTAAATGAGCAGTCTTATCAAAGTGATAGGTGAAATATGTAGACCTTATTTCGGAAGGCAGAGAAATTGGAATACTGTTTGTAGAGATTTATTCAGATCAAGTACAATTGCTGCGTGTGGATATAAAACAGAATAGAAAATTGAAACACAGTGAGGAAAACACATATCAAGGCTATTCTCGATTTAGACTTATTTGCATATTTGTACGACCAACTCCTAAATTACAATGAAAAACTAAAAAACTGACACGAAATCATTTATGGAATAAAAAAAGGAAGTAAAGATTGTGGATATAAGAGAAGGAGGCACCATATCAAATCAATAATCTAGTGATGAAATCTACTTCAAAATAAATACAGGCAGGCCCCGATTTTATAAAAGTGGTAAGTTGTAATAATTGTGAGGTATGTCTCGATGTTATTATAGATCATTGACATAGAAAAAGGAGATAACTGTTAGAGGTGATTATTTACGGTAACTACAATAACATCAATATTATCATTCAGATGATGTTCTTAGAAGCAATTGGTTCAGCTATTCAAGTTCTCCCATTTTAATGTGAGTTCAGTGTTATCGCACGGATCCATACTTACATCCCAGAGCATCAACTAATTCTGCCAACAAACACTGGAACACTGTTTAATAAACTTAGTACTAAAACTTTAAATACAATTTTCTGGCATTTTAATTCATGTTAATTAAGGAGTAGCTAACAATTAAATAGATCTATGAATTTGCCCAATCTTATTACCATTTGGTAACAAGTCTGAGCCCTGTTTTCATAAGAAAAGCGGAGCTTGGCTGTAACTCATTTTAAAGTTTTAATATCATAAACAGTGTCTATGTACCCGCCTGCATAAGCAGGTTTTAAAGTTAGCTATAAGAAATGGCATAAAGAACACTAGAATTGTAAACTTCAATAGATATTATCTAAAGTGACTGAAAGACAAATCCAAGTGGTTTTATAACAACACGCTGAATACATAAAATAGACTCTCAATTATTCTGATTAAATTATACCTCAGATGAAGTGTCAGCAGATAATACCGGCTTAAATCCTTTATATCATAAATATAACATTCAAAACTTCCAATGGTATCAAATTTTATAATAAACTTATACTTTGCATAAACATATAACATGATCAAATTTGAACATATTTTGTTCATATCACTTAAATGATAACATTCAATACCAAACGGTAAGTTCAGTCAATGAATTTAGTTTGGTCTACCAATCAATATTAGTCTTTGAACTTTTAGCGGTAGCATGAAAAAGAATAGAAAAATAACCTAGTATATTCATGACAATCAAAAAACCCTGTTCAAAAACCTTGTTCAATATATTAATGACTGTTGAAGTCTCGAGGTTTTGCAGGGGTGACTTCAAGTAGCTAACAGACCTTAGGGTTTGGTAGCAACAAAGAAAACACTACTGTACTCATACTTAAGCATCGAGTCAGGATTCTGAGTGTAGGTAGTCTTCACGTTGGTTTGCTCTTCCTGAAATGATTAGTTAATAAATTAAAATAGTGTAAATTAATAAGATCAATGATCCTGAACTTAAATACTAATCAGAACTTTAGAATTTAGAAGCAAAATGCTGCCTTATAAAATTAATGAGAAAATATACTTGTAGTAAATAGAGAAAAGCTGCGGATAATTAAAGAGCTAAGACCGTCTTCATCACCAGGTGAATTTAGATGAATTTTCAAATATAATTAGTTTAATTTAAAAATAAATTGAAACTTTTAGTTTTAGAATAATTAATATAGCTAGTTTAATAGGAAGTTTAAAACTTCCTTAGGAACAAAAGGCCATATTTCTGACATTAAAAGAAGCAGACAGAAAGGAAAGTGGCTCAATGAACAAAATCACCTACCACCAGTTAGTAACAATGCTCATGGATGCAGAAAACCTAGTCTATGAATGCAGTCACTTACCAAGGAATGTGAGAAAAGTGGCACAAGCACAGAAGGCTGCACTCATGGATGCAAGAGGAAAATGAAGAGGTGATAGTAAATGAAGCCTACGAGTCTACCTAACACGAAAATATAAGATATCGTAGTTGAAGAGCATAACCCTAGCGCTATCCTCTAAAGCTATAAGTAGAGTTAAAAATGATAAACATGGTAAATATGAAAAAGAAATTCCAAATTACAACAGTTTGGAGCTCGATGAACACCAGGATAGAGGAGAGAGCCCCTGGGGGCTCTAGAATAATTTTGAAATCCACCCGTTCATAAGTTTTAAACAAGTAGCTACATAGACAGATACCAACTCACCGATACTAAGAATCCAGTCTTTTTAATTATTTCTAAGAGGTGATGGTAACTAGGCTCAATACTAAGCTGGCCCTCCTGATCAGCGAAATGATAGAGCAGTGGACCTAAATTCACCCAAACACCACCTGTGGAAGAAGAAATAAAGCATTACAACCTTTCACAAAAATAGTTCATTTATATCAGAATTCTTTGAAATTGTAATAATTTAACGTTTTTTCAGTGCTTGGAATGATACCTGCACATTCACTGGTCATAGTTTAATTATAGGGCTCAAGATTTTGTAATAATATCATGCAATTGTCACATTGAAAATATAAGCAAATATTATTCTAGAAACCTGACCTGTTTAAATTTGCATCTAATTCGAATCATATTAATCTATTATACAAATTTCCATAGTAACAAATAGACTTCATACAACTCAATTCTAACGGGAAATAATGAAATAAAAGTAAAATGAGAAACAATTAATAGAATAAACATTTCCTTAATTAGCCACAGTAGCCTCCTTCAGACGTCATTTTATTGCCGCGTCATGAAAAAATGCAGTCTGAAAGAGACTTCAGATTTCATGAATATGGTTATTTTGGCTTACATTATTATACATAGCTACCTGGTTTGAGAATTTTGTAGATTGTTTGAATGAAGTCAACAATATTGTTAGCACAGTCAATGAAGAAACAAGTAGCGACACAGTCCCACGTATCAGCCTCTGTGTAGATCTGAAAAAGAATTAAATGGCATGTGATTGCAAATAGAGTAAATTTCAGTAAATGCACGGTTCCACATTTTCTTTCATGATCTAATACTTGGAATCATCAGATAACTCGGAACTGACTCTAGGTAATTATTAATGTCGGGATAAAGTAGAAGGTAAGCAGAAGAGAACAATGCTCAACATTAACTTCAGAAGAAAATATTGTCATTAGATATGAACATGTGCAACAGATTCACTGGCATTAATTATTATCATTATAATAATCTTACTCTGATACCAGAATTATTCACCTATCACCAGCATAAATGCCAAGGCACTGAATTTTGTTCTTAACCAGGGAAAGATCTGAAGTATTCAAAACACAAGCGTTCAGTACATCCGTTTCAGTGATTTGACGGTTCGTTTCACCGCAATCGTATGATTATTGACTGAACTAACGTTGCAAATAGAGAAGGAATTGGCACTTGCCAATGTGATGACACACATTTGTACAATGATCTCAGAGAGGGACATTGATTTGCAGTAAATATTCATTAGGTTTTTCTGTGAAATTCATATTTTTTTTCTTTGAACACTGTGATTGTGTGTGAATGCAAGTATAGAACTTAAGGGGTTTAGTACCTCGCAAAGAAAGTTAATGTTGAGAACCATTGAGTTAAATTATCTGACAACAAAACCCGTGCAACTGTTTTGAGTTATCTTAATTCTCAAATTATTTCTGCCAAACAAACTAGAATAAAAAGTAAGGAGCCTCACTTCTAAGAAGTCTCCAGCAGCCATGGTGAGCTGACTGGAGGGAGGCAAGGAAGAAGGATTCACATCAGGGAACATCACTCCCTTCATCTGATCCTCAGGAGAGATGACATTGCAGTGACTGTGAGCAAAGGGATATATCTTCAGGGAATCCACAATGCTACACCTGAAACAAGTACACCTTGATGAGATGAGAAAGAGAGTTCTAACATCAAAACTACAATTAATTAGGGTAAATAACTATATATCATTTAGCTAATTATATTTCATCGAATCAAAACAATTTTTCTTGCTATTTTATATTTTACCAACTTGGGATTTAATTTAAATTTAGCAATGAAACTTTCAGAGTAGCTACAACTTATTTTTAGGTATGTGTTAATTAACTTATTCATCTAATGATTATGAATTTACAATTAAAAGTCAAATTTAAAAATATTTCCTCCTTTCCAACCTGTTGAGAACAAAGTTTGAAGCAAAGAGCATGAAGAGGCTGAATTCATTTCCTTGGCAAGCGTAGCCTCTATTAGCCAGTTCGTAACTGAGACGCCCGAGACCAGCTCCAGGGACTAGAACGTTGATATTGCTACGTTGTCTGCAAAGTGATATAATAATAAACATGATTAGCCATCTACAGATGTTCACTAATATTATTCAATTAAATAATTAGTATTACTAATAATAGAAACACTGTAGCTATCTATACTTATAGAAATCTTGCAGTTGCTCATATCTCACATTTTATCTTTAGGAAATCTCTTGTCAATAGCTTCTAAAATGGGAGTATAACATTGGTTTCTCTCTTTAGCTCCTACTGCAGACCAGTCTCTGACTATTTGGCGGAAAGTAGTGTACACTTTATCCAGGTCTGAACTCATAATTGGCTTCACCTTTGCAGTCATCTGAATAAAATGAGTGCTTCATTAAATAAGGTTATAGCTAATATATATATACAATATAGTAATTTTAGTTTCATAATTGCCTATGACAAACAGTGCCTTTAAACAAAGGAAGTAAAGGAAGCCTACTTTAACAAGTAAAGTAGCTACCAGATGATGAAGCATCTGCAATAGCTCAGAAAGCAGAGTTATATATCAAATTATACAAAGTTTATTAGAATGGATTGTTAAAAATTGAATTAATTTAAAACTAATTAAATTCTTTATGGTAGCTAGTTGCAAGACTACAACTGCTATTTATGTATTAGAAATTTAAGTGTAAAATATACTCAAGATTAAATGAACAAATTTTGAATGAAAAGTAAATTAATCTGAAAAACCGATGTATCAAAAAACTTATAAGTTTCAAATAACAGACTGAATCAAAAATAATTTTTTGGCTATAGATGCCTATTACGAATTCAAAGCTACATTTGCAAAGTTAGAAAAAATTAAATGTGCTGATTAGGAATTAGTTGAAAATTTATGCCCATTACAAGAACAACAATAACAAAAAGAAAGCATATTTCATCTGAGTCTCTGAGTTAATAAACTAAGTTTTCATTTATTGAGTTCCCCACCTTATCATCATCATGCTGTACATTTTCAAACATGTTCTCTACATCTTTGATTATGAGTTTGATTATCTCATAGTTGTGCTGCACACACACTTTCAGTTCATCAAGATGAGAAGAGTAACTTTCTAGGAGTTTCTGCTGGTCGGCAGGAAAACCTTTTATAAAACTCTTCTTGTTATCCAAAGACTGCTCCGTCAAATATCTAGAAATGAAACATTAACATCAACATATGAATCAAAAAAGATATTTCTTTGTACTTAAATAGAAATATATTACAGAAATTACATACTTGTATGATTTGAAGACTCTGACAATCTTTTGAAAATGCTCTCTCTCTTGCTTTTCTTGATCTGTTTCATCCATGGAATCCATGACTGTTATTTATAATATATTAGGTAAGTCTGAAGAATGAGATAATTTGATATTCTCACTATGAATAATTCTGAACTGAATCCTGATTTCAAATTTTTTTTATGGGAACACTTAAATTTTAATTCCTATGTATAAATTAATTCACTGGAGAACATAATAGAGTGTCTTTGACAACTTGGAAAAGTAGGGCCTTTCTGATAAATTGATTAGGTACACTGTTGTAGTTCTCTCTACCCATGATGAGATTTCAGAGTGTGTCAGATAAAGCAAGTCAATTGGCAACAATTTTCAATCTCAAAATCTCTAAATAGTTTCAATTAATTGCTGTGTTGCCAATTTGCCATGTTAATTTTGGTTTGAAATCATTCAAAATTTAAATCAAAATTAATTAACTTCCTGTCTCAGTTTCTTCAAGATACAGTAATAAATTATTGAGATCTTTAAAATAGGAAGCATTTACTATTTAGCTCAAGTAATTTTTGTTGAAATTTTAGTTAAATGTATTACACACTCGTTATATATTTAATATTAAC
The DNA here is from genome assembly GCA_947561585.1 of Caprella mutica. Lineage (NCBI taxonomy): Eukaryota > Metazoa > Arthropoda > Malacostraca > Amphipoda > Caprellidae > Caprella > Caprella mutica. The sequence goes on from CANNZV010003528.1 coordinate 34,512, forward strand.
TTCCTGTTAGACTAGCTCAGCTATATTAAATTACCTATTGTTTCAATAACCATGTATTACTTTTAATGAGAAACGGACATAAGGTCTAAAGTCGATCACACTTCCGTCGAGGGTTAAATACCCTGTCTTGTAGTTTCTGAGATAAGTCTGTCTTGAACATTACTCAGTGAGAGATGAGTTCCACTCATCTCTCCGTAGACTTCTAATTGTATAACATATTTACTCTTTAAATAAACTCTATGTCTTAACGTTGTTAACCCACTGTTATTTAACCTAATTCTAACAGGTTATGGGCCCAGTGAACGATAAGAGTTTATAAATCAAATTATGTTTAAACAAATTAGAAGTTTATAATAGTAATAAAAACGAAGTGCTGTGAAAAAAGTGTTAACCTATATGAAACATATCACTCAAAACGCTTGCGTAAGCATATCGTGTTCACGCGCTAATGAGGTCAATTATAATGATTGCTCTAGCGAAAAATGCACTTGTGTTATAATATAATGATTTAGTATTTTTGCGGAAGAGGTGTCAAGAGAGGTCACAAATTACCTTTAAATCTGTGACCTTATCCTTTGGTAAACAGTCTTTCAACAAAAGGTTCTTGCGAACTAAGACTTGTGTTACTGTTCCAATTAAATATTAATAATTATATTCAGTGAAGTTATTCTTATGAATTAGAATAATGTTAAAACATCAATTCAGTTAAACAGTAAATCAAGTTAACTGCTTTGGTTGTTTATGTTTGTTAAAGTATTGAATGATAGTAAATACTTTCAACAAAAGGCTCTTGCGAACTAAGACTTCTGTTGTTGTTCCAATTGAATATTAATAATTATATTCAGTGCAGTTATTCTTATGAATTAGAATAATGTTAAAACATCAATTCAGTTAAACAGTAAATCAAGTTAACTGCTTTGGTTGTTTATGTTTGTTAAAGTATTGAATGATAGTAAATACTTTCAACAAAAGGCTCTTGCGAACTAAGACTTCTGTTTTTGTTTCAATTGAATATTAATAATTATATTCAGTTATTCTTATGAATTAGAATAATGTTAAAACATCAATTCAGTTAAACAGTAAACTGCTTTGGTTGTTTATGTTTGTTAAAGTATTGAATGATAGTAAATACTTTCAACAAAAGGTTCTTGCGAACTAATACTTGTGTTGCTGTTCCAATTGAATATTAGTAATTATATTCAGTGAATTTATTCTTATGAATTAGAATAATTTTAAAACATCAATTCAGTCAAACAGTAAATCAATTTAACTGGTTTGGTTGTTTATGTTTGTTAAGTATTGAAAGATAATAAATACTTTAAAAACATGACTTCAAATAAGTTACCTGGGATTGTTCCCCTAGACGGAAACAGACATCAACAGGGTGATAACTCCAGCAGCAGTGGTTACGGTTCAGGTGGCTATGGGGGTAACAGCTACTCATCCCAGAGCTACCCCAATCTGGATACACCCAGCAAGGAGGAGGATACGGCACTTGGAACAGTGGGGGGTACTATGGACAGCAGCAGAATTACTATGCACAGCAGCAACAGACACCGCCAACCCAAATCTCTTACGGCAACTGGGGACAACAGGCACCGGGCGGCGGTTGGAGTGCTGCAACCACTGGACAAGCTGCCGGTACTTGGAGTGGCTATGGACAACAAACCGGACAAACGCCCCAGCAAAGCTGAAGCAACTCCACGCAGGGTGGTGGCTATGGGAACTACAACTACAAGAAGTAAAATAAGTAAAGACTTGTTTGTTTGTAAATAGCTACACAAGAAAGTGGTAGTGTTAAGTTGCTAAAATGACTTAGTTTAACTGACATTTAACTTACGCCATATTGTAGTTCTATTCACAGTAAATAAATAACCTGATGTTAGTCTAGTGGTAGGTTTAGTTAACTTTCGCCTCTACGGTTCTTGCACTGGTGTACAACTTGCTTCAGCATTTGTGAAGTGAATTCTCAAATTAATTGAAATTAGTCTTTTGGATAGTAGTTAGATAGAATTTTTATTGCTTTTTAATGATCAGCAGATTAATCTTTGAATCGTAACAAAAACTACCGACACAGCATTTAATTATTATTTTAATTGATGACTCAGCATGTTTACTTAATAGAAGTACGCGGTCTATTAGGTGAGCATATGAATTGAATACAGATGAATTGATATTCATACTGTGAATATTTGTGAATATTAAGAAGTGAATATTTAGAAATAAATAATTTTTCATTTTGAAATAATAATTAGATTTTGATGATTAGAAAATTTTAGAGTCAAAATAAATTAGGAATTTGCAGGAATGAAATATTTTTAAATTAATATACATAAATGAAATGGTTATATTTATAACTAATTTGCAGTAAAATATTAAACGAACTTTCAATTTTTCTGAAGAAAGAATTTAATAGTAAATTTTATTCAATAAAATAATTAAAAAATAGAAATTCTATTTTTTAACGGAAGGATGTTAATTTTAATTGCATGATTATTAATCAATGTTAATTTTTACAAGTTAAATTGAAATAAAATTATTGATTGTTTAAAGCAAGAATGTCAAAATATGCTAAGTTCAGTTTTGATGTGTATTCATACTATTTTTCATGTTATATGTAAGTTTGAAATATTTTATATACATAGTATATTTTCTTTTTGGATTTCTGAAGACTCTATTTTATATCGACATTCAGAAATAAAAAGAGGGGAAGAAAGGAATTATTTGAAATAGAATTAAACCATTAATAAATGTTTAAAATTCTTGCAGTTATGATTGTTCAATTTGAATTTCAGAATTTTTCAATTTGAGTTTTAATGTTTTGAATTTTAGGATTGATTAAAATGAGATTTATGTCTTTAAATTTAGAATAATTCATTTCCTATGTAAATTGTTGTTCATTGTTTTTTTTTTATTGGATCGTCTGACATATTCTCTAAATCGTTGCCTATTGATAGATTTACCAAATTTGTTAAATTAATAGGTATGAAAAATATATAATGTCGTGTGAGGAGGAGTGTTGAAATTTTAGTTAAATGTATTACACACTCGTTATATATTTAATATTAACTTCCTGTTAGACTAGCTCAGCTATATTAAATTACCTATTGTTTCAATAACCATGTATTACTTTTAATGAGAAACGGACATAAGGTCTAAAGTCGATCACACTTCCGTCGAGGGTTAAATACCCTGTCTTGTAGTTTCTGAGATAAGTCTGTCTTGAACATTACTCAGTGAGAGATGAGTTCCACTCATCTCTCCGTAGACTTCTAATTGTATAACATATTTACTCTTTAAATAAACTCTATGTCTTAACGTTGTTAACCCACTGTTATTTAATCTAATTCTAACAATTTTAATACATCTGTTAGCTTGAGATATTTATTCATTTTCCAATTATGATAGACTGACAGTAAAGTAAATTATTTGTGTTACATTTTCAATAGCCAAAATTCAAAAAGGTTTAATTAGTCCTTAACACTGTAATTCTCCCAAATCATTGTGATGCCGTAAATTTGCTGTAACACCAGTGCCCGAGTGGTTAAGTTATGCTTTACTCCTCTCACTGCATTACATAAAAGAGTAAAGAAAATAGGTGACTATCTGTAGGTCCTTTTGCATAGCTAACACATATTTTCATCATTTTCTTCATTAAAGATTTAGAAAAATTAGGAGCCCAGTCAAAGGCTCAAGGCAATTGGATCATTATAGGTTAACATTAGAGCAAATAGGGATGGGATGAAATACAGGTATCAATATTGGCAATTTGGTATTAGTATCATCAAAAGTGCCGATACTTTGCCAATACCAGTAAAACTTAAAAAAAAAATTATAAAATCATTTATTATCTATTATTTATCTATTACATTGAAAAATAATAATCAAAATTAATGAACCAATTATTTCATAAACCTAAATAGGTAAGCTTAATTTTCTTGATTCCAAAATTATTAATCACATTTAAATAATCAAAGTATTGGTATCGCCGTATTGATTAAAATCTAGGTATCAGTATTGGATTGTTTCATCCCGAAAAGTAAACTTGTTCTTATCCATTTATTATTTTTATTCAAGACTGTATTTGGTGCACAAAACCGGAAACCCAAGGAGTTCACCAACATTACATATTTCCAATAATTTGGCTGCTACTGGAACCACCAAGGCACTGATATTTCCCCAATTTAGCTACCAGAAATTTATATTTCACATTAATTTCAATTTAAAGTAGATATTTGACTTATGAGTCAAGAAGAATTTATAGCTGAAAACATCAGATTAACATACAGGAAGAAAATGTGAACGCCACATGCAACTCGCAGGCGGTTTCTCATGTGGGTCACATTTTTAAAACTATTTCTATCTTTTTCAGAATTTTTATTAATCTGACTCTTACAGCAGGTTAAAGAAGCCACTTTAAGATATTTTTCACACATACCATTTGTTGTGGAAACACTTCGTTTTAGTGATATAGCACAATTAAGTTTCTGATAGGTTAAGTTATGTATTGTTTAGGGGTCTGGAAAGGAACATTTGCAGTTTATTTCTGATAACATCACAAATATGTTTATCTGAGGCGTGCTCAAATGTATCTATTAAGTTTTAGATCTATAATATTTATCTGCTCTGAACAATACAAGAAAATACAGTAACTGCATATCAGTATATTTGGTGGTAGTATCCACTATCCCTTCCCATTCATCCATTCGGTGAATAGTCCTAGGACTATTTACCGAATGGCACTAAATGGAAGATATTTTTAGCTGAATAGAGGCGGGTAGGATCAAGGTTTATACAGTCTACAAGCCTTGGTAGTCTATAAGTCTTGAGTAGGATTACAGTGTGAAGAGGGAAGAAAGATGCAGGTAAAATAAAAAAAATTGCTGATATGTGTTTTAATGGAACCAGCATATTTAAATGGAACCAGCATATTTAAATGGAACCAGCATATTTAATTATGAAATATTTCGTTAGGATTAGCTCAACTTTACAAATTACAATTATTTAACAATATTCCTTATTCGCTTAAATATAACCAAAAGGTACCATACGGTACCATTTAGGCTTCTGAATGAACGAAAATGAAAAGACAGGTAAGAATGAAGGGAAAGAAATAGACAGGTAAGAATGAAGGGAAAGAAATAGACAGGTAATAATGAACGGAAAGGAATAGACAGGTAATAATGGACGGAAAGGAATAGACAGGTAATAATGGACGGAAAGGAATAGACAGGTAATAATGAACGGAAAGGAATAGACAGGTAATAATGAACTGAAAGGAATAGACAGGTAATAATGAACTGAAAGGAATAGACAGGTAATAATGAACTGAAAGGAATAGACAGGTAATAATGAACTGAAAGGAATAGACAGGTAATAATGAACTGAAAGGAATAGACAGGTAATAATGACAGAAAGGAATAGACAGGTAATAATGACAGAAAGGAATAGACAGGTAATAATGAACGGAAAGGAATAGACAGGTAATAATGGACGGAAAGGAATAGACAGGTAAGAATGAGAAAAAAAGAATAGACAGGTTAGAATGAACGGAAAGAAATGGGGTCAAGCAGGAAAATTGCATTGCGGCACACGAACTAACTACAGCCTCTAACAACAGAAACATTATAGCCTCAAAACACTCGTTGAAAATATAAATTAATAAATTAAAGCATGCACTGCGCTTCCTTTGGTAGCTATGCAACATTTTAAAGTAATTTTGGTTCAGAATGGTTTAGAGACTCTCTTGAGAGGGCCGCATTTTACCTGCATGACCCTAGACAGGTAATAATGAATGGAAAGGAATAGACAGGACACTAGACAGGTGAGAATGAACGATTATGAATCCAGGAAATAGCTAAAGCATGTCCAAACTCGCCATTTTAATGGCGAGTTTGTGACAGTTATTATGAGCCCTTCCATTGCAAATGGTGAGAAATATCTAATTTTCTCCTATGCTACAATGTTATTTTGGAGAGAATTTTTGATAATTTTATCAGTTTGGAGAGAAATTGGGTTATTTTTGGAGAGAGGTGGCGAGACAAATGGAGAGTTTATGGGTCATACTATGTTACTTGGTGAATGAACAGAAATGAATAGACATGTAAGAATGAACTTTTAAGAATAGTCTTACTTCTATATTTGGCTCGGATTCGATCCGTTTTGGCGTTCTTACGAATAAGAACACCAAAACGGACCGAATCGGAGGCAAAATGGGCCGAATCGCCATGTTACAGAGTAAATCAGTTCCAGACTGCAGGAACTGGTAAACTGTTCTCCAAGAAATCCACTATTTTGGCTTCTGTTCTCATTAAAATACTTGAAAATATAGGCAAAAATTAAGGATTGTTCACACAGAAAATGTTACAAATGTCCCATATTATGCAGGCTGGTGTCAGTTGAAGCCAATTACTTGGCTTAGATTTCGAAAGGTCAAAACTCAGATAGGTATGTCTAATTGGCTTAAAATTTAAATTTTGAAATAATTCCTATGTCCCCAAATAAATTTTGGCTTGAAATCTTCAAAAAATGAGCCGAATTGGCTTGGCTCAGAATATTTGTGAAATTTTGACTCAATAATTGGCTTACAATTTTTCAGCCTCTGAAACATGGCCGAATCAGAGCTTATGGGGGCTAATCTATTTCTTTTATTGCAAGATCTGTACTTTATATAACAATTTAGGTTCATTGTATGAATATTCACTTGGTTTTTGCCATTTTAGATCATTTACTATGAAGCCGTTATGATGGTACCTAATCTAGTTACCTAGTTAGCCAGAGTGGAAAACTCAAATTCTGACTGAGTTACTAATGAATACTCAACCGCCGACCGCGGAGTTTGTTAATGATGAACCCTGCTTAGTATTAGTAAATCATGTAGGGTCACACAGGTAAATTGAGGCCCTTTAATTTTTAATGGTGGCCCTCTCAAGAGAGTCTCAAAATTTCTAAAACATTCTGAACCGAAATTACATTAAAATGTTGCATAGCTATCAAAACAAGCGCAGTACATGCTATAATTTATTAATTCAAGTTTTTAACATACGTTCTGAATGTATGATGTTTCTGTTGTAAGAGGCCGTAGTTAGTCAATAAACCGCAATTTACCTGCTTGACAAGTTGACCCTATAGCATGCCAGTTTGTATTTGGTGCACTGAACAGTGAACTCTTCTGACTTTTTCAAAAATCTGAGAAATAGCTGCCAACATTTTTCATTAATTTGTCTAGTCCTCCAACAATTTTCCAGTTTCCCCTCCAAAAATTAATGGTAATACCAGTCAGCAGAATATGGGACATTTTTAACATTATCTGTGCAAACAATCCTTAATTACCTCCTATAATTACATGTATTTTACTGAGAACAGAAGCCAAAAACCTGTTCATACAATTACCGGAACGGACCATGAATTACCGGAACGGAACATGAATTACCGGAAAAACAGACCATGAATTACCGGAAACGAACCATGAATTACCGGAATGGAACATGAATTACCGGAACGGACTATGAATTACCGGAACGGAGTTGTTTTATTGAGAAATAGCCCTTGATATGTCATTTAGGTATGCATTTAGTCTATTTATGTTCCAATTGATGTCATATTTTAACATTTTATAGTCATTTCTGCTAGTATATTCGCTACCAAACATCTGAAACATAGACAGAAAATTGACATGACATGATGATTGATGACTTAGTTCGTGAATCCGTGTTATAGGTATAAAATATTTTTGTTTGATTTCATGTTCCTATTTCTATAATGAAGATTATAAATTTTATACAAATGACCATCTACGAATTTCCTTGATCTTTAAGCGGTTAGGTAGTAGTTATGAATTGATAGACTGCTAGATACCTGTCGCATTGGAGCTATTATGTCCATTGCCACTGGCACTATAGTCACTACTCTGTTTATAATATATTTTAATCTAGATAATCTATGAATTTATCTTGACCTGTCTACTTAGGTAGGTACTACAGTGCATAAAGACAGATAATTTGATGCATTAGTTGGCAAATTAACATCCCAGGACCTAGGTAACTTAAAGGGGCAGTAAACCTTGCGATAAACTTTTTGTCTCTATCATGTTTATAATTCGATTGAGGGAAATATTTCTATAATAATAATTAATTAATTTAGTAGGGATTTAACATCTGCTTCGGAACCAAAGGCCATATCGCTGACGTCAAAAGGAAATTAAATACAAGGGACTGGAAGAAGCAGTCAGAGAGGAAAGTGGCTCCATGAACAAAATCACTTACCACCGTCGGTGACAATGCTCATGGATGCAGAAAAGCTACTCTGTGAATACAGTCACTTACCAAGAAATGTGACAAAACGGGACACAAGCACCGGTGGCTGCACTCACGGATGGAAGAGGAAAATGAAGGGGTGATAGTAAATGAAGCCTACGAGCTTACCTAACACAAAAATCTAAGACCTCGTAGTTGAAGAGCATAACCCTAGCGCTATCCTCTAAAACTGCAAGTAGAGTAAAAAAAATGATAAACATGGTAAAAATGAAAAAAAGACAATCCATAATCAAAATTACAACAGTTTGGGGCCCAAGGGACGCCACTCCCCTTCTCTTCCATTCACCACAGACAGCTTCAGGATAGAGCCCCTGGGGGCTTCTATAATAATATGTTGTCATTTAATTTAGAAAAAAAATGAATTTAATTAATTCTCAACTGTAAAACCATTTCTAATGAACATTTTAGATGGCTACCAGAAATGACAAATGATAGATCTCATGCGTTCAATATCGCTAAATCTGCACAGCTTATTTTCCCTACAAACAACGGTCTGTCAATTCAATGGAACAATCTAGCGATTCGGTATCCCAGTAATCGAATTTTTTGATATACGTTGTTTAAAGGGTTAATTTATTTGTTTATATTCACGTTCTAGTTCACTTTATATTAAATTTAAGGAGTTTAATATTATTAATATATTTACATTTAACGTGTATCAAAGATACCTAGTTAATAAAATCAAATGAAAAGTAGATCATTAAAATTTATTAATGATAACCAATATGATAATCATTATGATAAAGAAAACCAATATGATAAATGATAACCAATATGATAATGATAATCAATATGATAATGATAATCAATATGATAACAATAGCATATATAATAATAACCAATGTGATAATGCTAACCAATATGAAAATGATAATGATAACCAATATGAAAATAATAATGATAACCAATATGATAAATGATAACCAATATGATAAATGATAACCAATATGATAATCATAACCTATATAATAATGATAACCTATATAATAATGATAACCTATATAATAATAATAACCAATATGAAAATGATAACCAATATGAAAATGATAACCAATATGAAAATGATAACCAATATGATAATGATAACCTATGCGTATTACAGATACAGGTAATTCATTATTAAATATTGAGCCTCTAATAAATAATGATACTAAAAATAAATATATTAATGAATATTTTGCACCGCTATTCTGGGAAAGACCCAATTTAAGTTTACATTATAATAATTAGTTAATCATACATTATATCAAATAGCTAATTTTAATCATAGACGTGCCCCCAGGGGCTCTATCCTGAAACTGTACCTGCGGTGAATGGAAGAGAAGGAGGGTGGCGTCCCTAGGGCCCTGAACTGTTGTAATTTGAATTATGGATAGTCATTTTTTCGTTTTTACCATGTTTATCCTTTTTTAACACTACTTGCAGTTTTAGAGGATACCTAGCGCTAGGGTTATGTTCTTCAACTACGAGGTCTTAGATTTTTGTGTTAGGTAGGCTTCATTTACTATCAAATCTTCATTTTCCTCTTCCATCCGTGAGTGCAGCCACCGGTGCTTGTGTCCCTTTTCCTCACATTCCTTGGTAAGTGACTGCATTCACGGAGTAGCTTTTCTGCATCCATGAACTTGTCACTGACGGTGGTAGGCGACTTTGTTCGTGGAGCCACTGTCCTTTTTAACCGCTTCTTCCAGTCCCTTGCATTTAATTTCCTTTTGAAGTCAAAGAAATGGCTTTTGGTACCGAAGCTTGAACCCCAATTAAAATAAATCATTGACGTGTATTTAAACTCGAGAAGAGTTATTGATTAAAGAGGCAGTAATCCTTTCACAAAATATTCTCTCCTAATGATAAATCGTTTGAGGGACATTAGTTATAGTCTTATAGAATATAATATACTAATTATTTTATATCTAAAAAATCGATATAAAATTCAATTACTCCTCTAGTGCAGTGTCATCTAGCGAGAAACATTTCAGCTACCATAAATGATAGACCGCATATGCAATGATTATGATATTGCTAAATTTGCACTATTTGATTGTATGTTTTTATTCATGCTCTCGTTTACTTTATATTAAATTTAAGTTTACATTTTAGTAAATAATTGAACTTGATCATTGACAAACTGATCGAAGCGCCATTCCTGCCACCGAGTGAATATACCTAATAATAATTCTATTCTGGTTGTTAGTGTTATTTCAGACGAATGATTTCTCTGAACTAATAGCTAACAATTTTTTTTAGATGCCAATATTATAGTACAACTTTTCAATGCGACAGATAGCCAGATTGCATTCTTTGTGAATTTTTTTCGAAACTCGCGGTCTTCTAAAAGACATTAATATAGAGTTTCAAAACTTTGCGGCTCATCAAATGTGAATTTTCACTTGATCAAATATTCCTGGTCTGTTAATAAGTAACTAAATCTAGGTAGTAATTGCTCCTTCCACCACGGCTCGCTTTATATCCCATTGCTTGTAGTTTTTATCCCACAGCTCACATTTTTTATCCCATGACTTGCATTTTTTATCCCACGGCTCGCATTTTTTATCCCACGGCTCGCATTTTTATCCCACGGCTCGCATTTTTTATCCCACGGCTCGCATTTTTTATCCCACGGCTCGCATTTTTTATCCCACGGCTCGCATTTTTTATCCCACGGCTCGCGATTTTTATCCCACGGCTCAGATATGATATCCCCACGGCTCTTCAAATAACCTGTTGGTGAAATGGCGGCTCTTAGACAACAACAAATGCAATCTGGACAGATAGCAGTTATGAATTCATACCTACTAACCGATTAAAATTCAAGGAAATTTGTATATGTTGCATAAAATTTAAAATCTTGATTAATAGAATATCAACACATACTAGTAAAGGATACAGAAAATCAAACCAAAAATGCTTATCATTAAAATTATGATACAGTATTAAGTATTAAAAATACTTTAGTTCTCCATCAAAATATTTTCTATAAAATATTATGCAAAGAAAACTAATTTCAGCATATACTCTTGTAAAATTTATTACTATTTTTGATGTTTGCTAGCGATTATACGAGCAGAAATGACTAAAAAATGGTAAAATATGATATCAATTAGAACATAAATCGACTAGCGTCAGACCGGGTGGCTTTGCGCACTTCAACATTCCGGGTGAAGTTGCGCATCGGTAATTGATGGTGAATGCGTGAAAATATTTTAAATCTGACAACACCATTGGAAAGAGCAGCTCTTAAACCCCCTAGTGCATAAATTTCACGAAAATTGTAAGAGATTAGGTCTAGATACTAAGTGTTCAAACAGAGACCTATGTTTTTTATGGCAAAATAATTATTTTGGACTAGAATCGAATCTCCGCGAACTATGCTGTAGTGTTGATAATTAAGCTCCAATTTGATTGCAATTTACGTTGGATACGCATAATTTACTGCAGATTAACGTCATGTAAGATGATTTTAATAATAATTATAAATTATTGAGATATAACCAATATACTAGATGCGCAACATCACCCTGGGAATATTTTAATTCACGGGTGGACTTGTGCACATTTATTAATAAAGTGAAAGAGCTCTTATTCATTAATAAACCTGTGATATTCATCCCCGATACTCCTATATCACGTCAATTCCACAGCAGTCTCACGTTAATTCCACAGCAGTCTCACGTTAATTCCACAGCAGCCTCACGTTAATTCCACAGCAGCCGCACGTTAATTCCACAGCAGCCTCACGTTAATTCCACAGCAGCCTCACGTTAATTCCACAGCAGCCTCACGTTAATTCCACAGCAGCCTCACGTTAATTCCACAGCAGCCTCACGTTAATTCCACAGCAGCCTCACGTTAATTCCACAGTAGCCTCACGGCAATTCCACAGCAGTCTCACGGCAATTCCACAGCAGTCTCACGGCAATTCCACAGCAGTCTCACGGCAATTCCACAGCAGTCTCACGGCCATGCCACAGCAGTCTCACGGCCATTCCACAGCAGTCTCACGGCCATTCCACAGCAGTCTCACGGCCATTCCACAGCAGTCTCACGGCCATTCCACAGCAGTCTCACGGCCATTCCAC
>CANNZV010003528.1:47814-108404 GCA_947561585.1 Caprella mutica
CGGCCATTCCACAGCAGTCTCACGGCCATTCCACAGCAGTCTCACGGCCATTCCACAGCAGTCTCACGGCCATTCCACAGCAGTCTCACGGCCATTCCACAGCAGTCTCACGGCCATTCCACAGCAGTCTCACGGCAATTCCACAGCAGTCTCACGGCAATTCCACAGCAGTCTCACGGCAATTGCACAACAGACTCACGGCAATTGCACAACAGACTCACGGCCATTCCACAGCAGTCTCACGGTAATTCCACAGCAGTCTCACGGCAATTCCACAGCAGCCTCACGGCAATTCCACAGCAGCCTCACGGCAATTCCACAGCAGCCTCACGGCAATTCCACAGCAGACTCACGGCAATTGCACAACAGACTCACGGCAATTGCACAACAGACTCACGGCAATTGCACAACAGACTCACGGCAATTGCACAGCAGACTCACTGCAATTGCACAGCAGACTCACGGCAATTGCACATCAGACTCACGGCAATTGCACAGCAGACTCACGGCAATTGCACAGCAGACTCGCGGAAATTGCACAGCAGACTCGCGGAAATTGCACAGCAGACTCGCGGAAATTGCACAGCAGACTCGCGGAAATTGCACAGCAGACTCGCGGAAATTGCACAGCAGACTCGCGGAAATTGCACAGCAGACTAACGGCAATTGCACAGCAGACTCACGGCAATTGCACAGCAGACTCACGGCAATTGCACAACAGACTCACGGCAATTGCACAGCAGACTCACGGCAATTGCACAGCAGACTCACGGCAATTGCACAGCAGACTCACGGCAATTGCACAGCAGACTCACGGCAATTGCACAGCAGACTCACGGCAATTGCACAGCAGACTCACGGCAATTGCACAGCAGACTCACGGCAATTGCACAGCAGACTCACGGAAATTGCACAGCAGACTCACGGCAATTGCACAGCAGACTCACGGCAATTGCACAGCAGACTCACGGCAATTGCACAGCAGACTCACGGCAATTGCACAGCAGACTCACGGCAATTCCACAGCAGCCTCACGGCAATTCCACAGCAGCCTCACGGCAATTCCACAGCAGCCTCACGGCAATTCCACAGCAGACTCACGGCAATTCCACAGCAGACTCACGGCAACACCACAGCAGACTCACGGCAATTCCACAGCAGACTCACGGCAATTCCACAGCAGACTCACGGCAATTCCACAGCAGACTCACGGCAATTCCACAGCAGACTCACGGCAATTCCACAGCAGACTCACGGCAATTCCACAGCAGACTCACGGCAATTCCACAGCAGACTCACGGCAATTCAACAGCAGACTCACGGCAATTCCACAGCAGACTCACGGCAATTCCACAGCAGACTCACGGCAATTCCACAGCAGACTCACGGCAATTCCACAGCAGACTCACGGCAATTCCACAGCAGACTCACGGCAATTCCACAGCAGACTCACGGCAATTCCACAGCAGATTGGGGCAGTTGCATAGAAGATTGGGGCAGATTCACGGCAGTTGCATAGCATATCGGGGTTAGATTTTCTATGCACAGTTTATACATAGGATGAGCTTGCGCACTGCGCAGTTTCACATTGGGTGATTTTGCGCAGTGCGCAAGTACACCCGGTAATTGCGCAAAATTCACCCGGTTTATCCCCACGATCTTTGCGCACCGTTTTTCGATAACTTTTTTTCTATTGAACTTAAAGAGTTGAAACTTGGTGAGCACCTAGGTCTACCCGTCATCTATCTGCACACAAAAAATCAGATTGCTGACTTCTCTAGTTTTTTCGTAAAATCAAAGTATACGGAAAATGCGCAAAGCCACCCGGTCTGACGCTAAGTCTAAATGCATACCAGACTATACCTTAATGACATATCAAGAGCTATTTCTCATTAAAACAACTCCGTTCGGCGTTCTGGTATTTCATGGTTCGTTCCGAACTTCCGGTAATTCATGGTCCGTTCCCAGTCTGCAGAATGTGTCTCTTCTCCCGCAGAGATTTCAATTTGAAAGACAGTTATTCTATGACTCTCAGCAGCAGATTCAGAATCTCCCGCAGCTAAATTAATTATTAATGGTAACATAGGAGTTAATTCAAAATCTCCCGCAGCTAAATTAATGGGAACATAGGAATTAATTCAAGATCTCCCGCAGAGATCTCCAATTTCTAAAAATTCAATCTAAAACTCTCGCAGAGAGTCATGGAAAAATGTTCCATATTCTGCAGACCCAGTCTGCAGAATATGGAACATTTTTCCAAGACTCTCTACGGGAGTTTTTGATTGAATTTTAGAAATTGGAGATCTCTGCGGGAGATCTTGAATTAATTCCTATGTTACCATTAATTTAGCTGCGGGAGATTTTGAATTAATTCCTATGTTACCATTAATTTAGCTGCGGGAGATTCTGAATCTGCTGCTGAGAGTCAGAGAGTAGCTCTCTCTCAAATTAAAGTCTCTGCGGGAGAAGAGACACATTCTGCAGACTGGCAGTGCAGACTGGGTCCGTTCCGGTAATTCATGTTCCGTTCCAGTAATTCATGGTCCGTTCCAGTAATTCATGATCCGTTCCGGTAATTGTATGGACCCGCCAAAAACCCAAAATGGAGGATTTCTTGGAGAACACTTCACCAGTCCTGGTCCAGACCGTCCAGTTCCTGCAGTCTTGTGGTAATATAGGAATTAATAGCTAAATATCGTCCAACATTGCAGGAATGTTTTTATTAGAGAAATTGAATATCTGCCGACATATCATTGGAATTTACCACCAAATACAATCTGAATAGCATGCAATGATGCACCCAGCCTCCAGGCCATGACCCATGCTGATGCAGAGTTCAATTTTTTCAAATATTAATATTATGGAATATATAACTGATTTTTACATAGTTAAAATAAATAATGTGTAGCTTCTGCAGAGTTATCTTTAGAATGAGTTCTCACATAGTTGATTTTGAATCTCTAACACACTAAACACAGTTACTAGTCAATCAGAAGACCTGGCACCGGGCTGGCAGTAGTCAATTTGAACTTTGTTGTACCTACTGCACTCTTTATTGTTGTTTTAATGACCTGACAGGAGGGTTGGGGTGTTGCTCGCTCTCATTATACACATATCAGAAGCAATATTTCAAAAATAATCGCCCACAAGCTCCATTTTGCCTCCGATTCGGTGTTCTTATGAACTGCCTAAAAGATGGAAAATGTTTGTGTTTGTTTACATATGACGTCACGTAAGGAATATTCAAAGCACAGAAAATGGTGCGTTCCCGTGCTGAAGAACTCGAAGGACGTCCCTCAATTCTACGAGAACAAACCGTTCTCGTGATGAAGAACGTTCGTCAAGTTCGTGGAACTCGACGACACGGTAGGTAGTACGTCGAGCTGTCCCTCTTGGCAGCCGTGACGTCACAAACGTAAACAAACAAACGAATAGGGCGGGTGAAACACCTGTTCTTATTTGTAAATTAATAAAATTCATAATTGACATAATATTACATGTTTTGAGATTAATTGATAATCAATTAAACTAACCAAACCAAATTATTGATTGTTAATATCCCTAATTAATTAGTGATATTAATTCCTAAACCACGGAATCGTACACATTGAAGTGGTTGCACGGGAACGCTAACCGAGGAGGAGGGTGGTGCTCCGAAGAGAACGCCCGGCACTCTCCCCCATTGTTTTTGTTATATACAAACTATGTATTTGTCCCCTTGCCCTCCCAGTAGGACCCACTCTCCTTCCTACAAAAGGAGGGTGGTGGTCCGAAGAGAACGCCCGGCACTTTTCCCCGTTGTTTTTGTTATATCTAAACTATGTAATTGTCCCCTTGCCCTCCCAATAGGACCCACTCTTCTTCCCACATAGGAGAGTGGTGCTCTGAAGAGAACGCCCGGCATCTATTCCCTATACCCATTGGGTAAGATAGAGTAACATGTATAGTTTTAACAAAACTCCACAATGTAAATATGTAAATAGCTAAATGAATGCAGATCTGATATTGATATATATAGAAGTAGTTATATGAGTATCTGTGATTGCAACATCTATTGATTTAAAAAAAATAAAAACTAATCCAGGAGACAAAGTAGGTATAAAATAAATTATACTATAAACTCCTTTTTATTAATAAAAAAAAAAACCGAGGGACCGTACTTCGTACCTTGAATTGAAGGAACGTTCTTCGAGTATTGAGGTACATGGTCCCTGTTAGGACCGATATCCTCATAAAACTGAAGAAAGAAGAAGAAGAAGAGAAGAAGTTCTTCGAGTTCTTCAGCACGGGAACGCACCTCTAGTTGTGTCTGTCCCAGTTACCAACTTACCAGTACAGTACACTCTTCATCTTGCTGTCAGCGACAGCCTGTCAGTAAGGTGAAGATGTGGAAGAGAACCTGGTAGTTTTGTGTCTGTATATATTGTTAAAATATGTTATCTCTTGTTTTGTTTTATTTAGACTCATATATTTTTTGTTTCCTATATTATATTTTTGTTTCCTATATCTATCATAATCTTACCACATTTGATTGAATTCTGCATACCTTTTAATATTGTTTTAAACCTAGAAGTTTCCAGGCAGAACGGAATAACCATCCTGGACCAGGATGGTTATTCCAATGCGTATCTAAAAGCTGAGGCTGCTGAGCGGCCAGTCTGTATTTCATGGTAAATTCCACCAACATGTCGGTGGAATTTTTCCCCCCTGAAAATAATATTCTGACAAAGTCGGTGGATTTTTAGCTATTTATTCCTAAGTTACCATTAATTTTTGGTGGATAAATTGGGAAAATGTTGGTGGATTAGCCAAATTATTGGATATTTATGGTGGATTTTTTCAGCTTTTTCTAAAAGTCAGTGGGAATTTTTGCACCAAATACAGACTGGCTGAGCGGCGCACCACAGTACGGTGCACCAGATTACGCGCACCACTGTACATTCTATTAGATAGGTATTTTGAATACAGATTAATGATATATGAAGTGAATTCGATGGTTAATTGTTTTATCAAATTTATGACTGACTGCACCTGAATCCAATGTTTATACTACACAGTTTAATTATTTGATTGAGATGTTTAATTTGGAATACAAAAAAAATTAATCATAGAAAACTTTAATTAAAATTTTATGGGATAATTTTTGTAAACTTTCAGTCTGAGGTGTAAATAAAAACTTATTAGTTAGCCGTTAGGTAGATGTATCGGGGAACGTGACGGTGCCGCCTCCCGAACCCCCCTGCCAGGTCATTAAACAATCATGAAGTGTGCAGAACAACAAACTAGCGGATACAACAATCTTCATAACAGACTACAGTTATTTACTTTGAGGTCATTAATAGCCAGTCTGCAGAATATGGGACATTTTTAACATTTTCTGTGCGAACAATCCTTAATTTCCTCCTATGCTTACATGCATTTTACTGAGAACAGAAGCCAAAATAGAGGATTTCTTGGAGAACACTTTCTTTACCAGTTCCTGCAGTCTAGATTAATAGAAAGTACAGTGATGTGCCACCAGTCTGTATTTGGTGCACAAAATTCCACTGACTTTTTCTCAAAAAGCTGAAAAAATCCACCATAAATATCCACTATCCAGTAATTTGGCTGATCCACCAATATTTTACCAATTTTTCCACGGAAAATTAATGATAACATAGGAATAAATAGCTAAAAATCCACCGACTCTGCCAGAATATTATTTTCAAAGGGGGAAAATTCCACCGACATGTCGGTGGAATTTACCACGAAATACAGACTGGGTGCGCCATATTGTAGTGCGCCGTAATATGGTGCACCTCTCAGCTTTTCCCTGTTTCAAAGTATGGACAAAGTCGCCAGTATATTGGCGACTTTTGAGGGGTGAAATGAGTTTAGAAACCTGGAAATAACAAGTAAATCACTCCTAGATACTAGATAGTCTCGAGTGATGCACATGCATCAGACATGATGCAAAAGGATGTTTTCAAGTGTATAATCTTCACTAGAATGTCCTATTTCTTTTTCAAAGTATCTTAAATTTGGGGACCTTGATCCATTTTCTCAACAAACTGGCGACTTTCCTGCCACACTTTGAAACATGGCAGCTTTTAGATACTGTTAGGTTATCCAACAGCTTTTGGTGGTCTTTAGACTCTGGTTTAAAGCCTCTAAAATTGTGAAGAAGAAGAAGTAGTAGGCAATGCAACACTCTTAAATAGGAAAGTAGGGATTAGGTAGTTAATACAGTGTATTAGCCCAGACTGCAGGAACTGGTAAACTGTTCTCTAAGAAATCCTCTATGTTAACTTCTGTTATCAGTAAAATACATGTAAATATAGGAGAAAATTAAGGATTGGTCACACAGAAAATGTCCCATATTTTGCAGACTGGGTATTAGCTACCTAACTGTGTCCTCCAGACTGTATTTCGTGGTAAATTCCACCGAATTGTCGGTGGAATTTTTTCCCTTTAAATATAATATTCTTGCAAAGTCGGTGGATTTTTAGCTATTTATTCCTATGTTACCATTAATTTTTGGTGGAAAAATGGGTAAAATGTTGGTGGATCAGCCAAATTACTGGAAATTTATGGTGGATTTTTTCAGCTTTTCCAAAAAGTCAGTGGAATTTTGTGCACCAAATACAGACTGGCTTTAAGTCTTTAGCGGCCAGACCTGCATCAGCGGTGGGCCAGAGTTCAGGCATTGGCTTTTTAGCGCCCCCCTAGAACCCTTTAAAATAGTATGTCTATTAAACTCTCCATTTGTCTCTCCAAAATTCACCAAATTTCTCCAAAATGATCAAAGTATCATAAATTCTCTCCAAAATAACATTGTAGCATAGGAGAAAATTAGATATTTCTCGCCATTTGCAATTGAAAGGCTCAAAACTACTGGACATGCTTTATTACCTGGCCTAGAACCTAATTAAAACCATTCAATATCCCCTGTCTAATTCTCCAAACTTCCTCCAGGTACCTCTTAACAATTCTTAAATCTAAGGTGCCAAAACCTATAGCATCTTCTACACTACAAACCCCAAACCTATCTCTACATTCTCCCAACCTACCACATGTTACCAAGAAATCCAGTCTGCAAAGCATACACAATCAGTCTCCAGATATTTAATTTTGGGACAATTTGTCTCCAAAGATTTTCAAATTTCTCTCCAAAATGACTAAAAATCTCAAAATTCTCTCCACTAATTATATGTAAACATAGGAATTAATTAGGAAATTGTCGCCGGATAATTCAGGAGACTAATTTCAAGGCCTCAATAGTTGCCAGATAAACTTCACAACTTCATGCATCTTTTGCAGTCTGGCAAGAAATGGTCTAAACTTTCAGCACCCACCTGACAAAGACCACACAAACTATCACCCCCCTCCACACCCAATCTCAAGGTATTGCTCCTTTCCCTAAACAATAATACAGACTCCCAGGTATTGTCATAGCAGCTTCCATTTCCAAATCTTTCTCTAACTCTATATGCATTTAGAGAGCTTTTTGACCTGACCTCCTCTCTCCACCTCAACAATTCCCAACTCTCCACCACCCTACCAATCTCCCCAAAATCACCACCATCCAAATCATCCCACCCCCACCCCAGGCTCACCAAACACTCACCGATCCTCCTACTCCACCTAGTGCCTCTACCCACATTATTCTTAATGCGTTCAATAAAACTTCTACCTATCCTATTTTCAGTTTGCATCATATGTTTCGTAAATTTTAACTTGATCTTTCTATCCCTGGCCTCCACCAATGAACAACTCACCTCCCATTGCAGTGTCACTACAGGAGTGTAGTCAGGAGCTCCCAAGATTCTCCTCCACACACAATTTTCAATTCTTTGCAGTTTCAGTAACTCATCCCTCTTCCAGACAACAACCTCACTCGCATACAGAACACTAGGAAGGACTATATTCTTCCAGTAGGCCTTCCCAATAAGTATCTTCTGGCATGTGCCCACAATTACACTATAAGTGACATTCAGCATCCTCCGAGCAAGATTTATCTTCGCCTCTCTATGACTCTGAAGACAATCTCTTTTATTTACTATCTCCACTCCAAGATACTTCAACTTATGAACCAACTTGATCCCCCTCCTCCTGTTGACCATTAAAAACCATTCTCGCTGCAGGGATCGTTTCAGCGCTTCCACTGTTTGGTGAGGTTTTCCGCATGCATTCTTCTCCAAAACAGACCAGACACAGAAATCCATTGGATTCAGATCAGGGCTGAATGGAGGCCATTCTTCCTTGGATAAGAAGTCGGCTTAGTCGGGGACATTGGCTCTGAGTCAGTTTTGTGTTTGATTGGCAATGTGAGCAGCAGAGCAAGGACACTGTCTTGTTGGAAGAGAAAATTTCCTCCTTCAAACATGGTCTGACTCAGATGTTTCACCACAGGCTCGAGAATGTGTTCTTCATAGTTTTGGCTGTTGATTTTTACTCCTTCTGGGACAAAAACCAACTGTGTCTTCCCTCTTGCAGAAACTCCGGCCCAAACCATCACAGATGCGAGTTTTTGAGTCCGGCGGACATTCCTCACGTTCTCAGTGGCTCCAGCACTACTTGCAGCAAGAATTATGTCATTTTGACGGTTGAAGGCCTGTTCAACAGTGAAAATCTTCTCATCTGTGAAGACAACCGAATTGAGTCGATGAGCTGCGAGCTGGCGAATCAGGGCACGGCTTCTTTTCACTCGCTTTTCTTTTGAGGCGTTCGTGAGCGAGTGAATGTTCCTCAATTTCAAAGGTGAGAGACCCAAGTCTCTTTGGACAACACGACGAACCGATTCTCTCAATACTTAGAGCTCTGCAGCCATCTTTCTCATTGATCTCTGATGATTTCTGGCAATTCGTGAAGCAATTTTCTTCTTCACTTGTTGGGTAGTCGCAGTCTTTGGGCGACCGCTCCTTGCGCAATCTTTCTACGTCACCGGTCTGGGTAAAACGTTTGATTGTTCGGTAAAAGAAATTGCGCCTTGCTTGGATATTTGAGGGCTGTCAATATCTCTGCAACAGACTTGCCAGCTCGATGAAGCTCAATGACAGTGGACCGTTGACTTTCCATGCCTACACTGTAAAATTCTGACTAAGTTTGAGGAAAATATTTATACCAAACTAAAGGCTGTAGTATTTGCTACCATATCTGAAAAAACAAAACTTGTTAGTAAATATTTAGGAAGTATAATTTGAAAATAAAAATTGCTACAGGACTTTGTGTCACCCTGTAGGCCTGTAGTTCCATGCAGCAAAGATAATAAGCTAGGTAGCATGCACGTTCAAACTGTTATCGAGAGAGCGTTTATAGTGACGTCGGAGATCAATGGACGTGATTGGTTGAATTCCTACTAGTACTAATTCCATGGTTGAATTTTTAGGTCTGTGTACATGTTCGATCTGTGCTTCTTCTTATTCAATGTTTCAGAGCGTGTCAGCATTTCAAGGACCAAGGTGACCCTTTCATTGTTATTTTCGCTATTATTATAATGATGCTAATTTTTATTGAATTATGACTTCACGTGTGATGTTAATAGTACAATAATACCTAAAATAAGAAATTACTTACCTAGGTACATTAAAGTATATTCAAGCCCTTTCGAAGTTTCAAAGTTCTAAACAATGAACTTTTGAGTGATTTGATGTAGAATACAAAATGGAATCTCTGATACTTTTCAAAAATATAAAAATAATACATTTTTAGTGAATTTTAAATTTTCTGTCCTATTAAACTCATTTTCAAGTTACTTGCCATGTTTCTTAGGCTGGCAAGCTCTGCTGTTAGCCAATTTTTGAGCCAAAATTTCAAATCTCAAGCCAAATTAAAATATTAACATGGGAACATTATCCGAACTGACGGAACTGTTACCGAACATAGGGATTAATTAAAGATTTTAAGCCAAATACATCCAACTAAAATGGTACGGCTCATACCATGTTTCAAAATGTGGCAGGAAAGTCGCCAGTTTAGTGAGTAAATGGATCCAGGTCGCCACATTTAAGATACTTTATCAAAGAAAATGAACTTCCTAGTGAAGATTTTACACTTGAAAATATGCTCATGCTTCATGTCTGATGCATTTGCATCTCTTGAGACTATTTTATGAGTAATTTACTTGTTATTTACATATTTTTCAACTTATTTCACCCCTCAAAAGTCGCCAATATACTGGTGACTTTGTCCATATTTTGAAACATGGGGCTCATAAACTCTCCAGCTCTCTCCAAAAATCACTAAAATGATCAAATTATCATAAATTCGGTCCAAATTATCATTGTAGCATAGGAGAAAAATAGATAATTCTCGTCATTTGCAATTGAAGGGCTCAAAATAACTTGTCACAAACTTGCCATTAAAATGGTGAATTTGGACATGCTTTATTACCTTGAAATTGGAATTACATATAGGTAACTGAGTTTTAAAATTTTTAAATGTAACTCAACTGGCAACTGACTATCTGACATAATTGTATTTCATGGTAAATTCCTCCAACGTGTCTGTTGAAATTTTACCTCTTCAAAAATAATATTCTCACAAAGTCGGAGGATATTTATTCTTATGTTACCATTAATTTTCGGTGGATAAAATCGGAAAATGTTGGTGGATCAGCCAAATTATTCGAAATTATTGGTGGATTTTTTCAGCTTTTTGAAAAAGTCAGTGGGATTTTGTGCACCAAATACAGACTGAGGGTGATGGATGATTTCTTTAATCCTTCTTTACACTCCAAAATCGGTATCTTTTTATTACTACTTGTTAACTAACTTAACTTATCCCTATTTAATTATATTATCATTCATTTTTGGATTCGGAAGCTCCATTTGTAGAAATTTTGTTGAAAAAATTGGAATAAGTCTGTCTGCTCTTCACTCTATAATTTGAGAAAAATGATAAAATCAGGGAATTTCTATTCATAATTATATTTTTTGATATATCAATCATTTGACGTTGACTAACAGTCTAACATTAGTTACATACCTTGTCATAGCTTTTTACTTTTTAGTTCAGAGCTTCAGACCCAGACTGCAGAAAGTTAGAAACTCACTAAAACTGGTAAAATGTTCCCCAAGTAAGTATCTAAGCAGTTAAATACATCATATACATGTAAATATAGGAGAAAATTTAGGATTGTTTTCTCAGAAAATGTTTAAAATGAAAAATGTCTCTTATTAAGAATATAGCTAGCAACCTAACCAACATGCTATGTGAACAGTTCTAATCAATCATTCTATTTTTAAATGTTTATTTTAACCTATTTCATATTTAAATAATTAAACTGAATTCATTATTAAAGATATGTGCCAAAAAATTATTTCCCATCTCAATAATATTATTTCAAGCTCTATTATTCCCAATACTATTTAATATTTATGATCTTTCAAAGTTTTGAATTTACTCCTAGAGTCCTAGTGAGAACCAGTTGCCATTTGAGATTTCAAAATTGAAGTAGTTAGCTACAGTTGCTCTGCTAGTGTATCCCATCACAAATACTTTTGATTTGTTTATGTTAATTATGTTATCATTTGTAGATATTTTTCAGATAAAATGCCTTATAAATTAAGAATTACTGATGAAGAAGTACGGGAAGAACTTCACAGACTGGGTTACAAATCTGTCTCTGAAGATGTTGTGTCTAATTTTAGGAAAGGTAGCTATGTTATTATTTTCTATTTTATTGAAGCTAGCTGTTTGTTGCCAAAATTTTGATTGAAAAATAGTAATATCTTTATAACTAGCACATGTAGCTATGATTGTCTTCTTGATAAGTGATAGCTTATAAGTAACAATGAGAGATTGTAGGGCAAGTTTGGAGTTATCAGTTGGTTCTAGATTCTCGATCATGTAAGAAATATTATTTTATAGAAGTTGAATCATAAATATTGTAAACTTTTTTCTGGAACCTGGAACTCACCCTAGATCGATAACTAGGATGTTATTGGCCCAGAATAGCTACTTCAGATGGTAAAGATTCATGTGTTGGAAATTTATCTATAACTAATTAATGTTTAATACTTCACAAAAAAATTCAAAGATGTGAATAACTATTAGTCCTTTTATTATTACCTCGCTTGATCTTTATATCCAATTGAATTACAATAATCGATAATTTTTCTATAATTTATGCTACCTCTCTTTGTTGCAGATCTCATCAGACTAATTAAAGCAGACATCAAAGAAATGAGGAGAAAGAGAAATGATAACAAAGAGGAAGAGTTCAAATCTCAGTCAGAGCCATTGCATAGGTATTTACCTACTAGCTATATGGTGACAATCTTGATTCTCTTGTTATTTAATGTACTATTCACTAATAATATATGATTTTAATTTAATATGCAACTAGGGTAAATTCAGAGTTATCAGACTGTTCCACTTTCTGATCATATAAATAATAAAAAAATATATAATATTTTATTTCATAATTTTTATATGATCAAAAGTATGGAATGACTCAGAAGCTACCACATAGTTTTGGCTGTTTTATTCATATTCTATTATTATCTCAATAATAACATAATAATGTAGAGTGAATGCAATAAACTTCAATTTAACTGGATATTAACTTATTGATGTATATATTTGTTCCTATTTACCATACAGTTTAATGGGAAAATATTCATGCATTTAGATATTTGAATGGAATTCATAGTGTAGCTATATACCGTAATCTATTCCAAATATACAAAAATTGCTCTAGCTAGTGAAACTATTTCATAAGATTGAATTTACATTCTATTCATTTATATCATATTTTGTAGTATTTAAAACCCAGATTTTGTTAAATGTGAGTTACCATATTTTTCAGCAGATGGACTAATTTTAGTAATTTATGACCACTTGGATTTATAATATGATTCACTTAACTAATTATTTGATTTACTTTCAGACATCCACTGCGTCTTGTTCAATCTCAACCAAGACTATTCAATCCTTCGATATCTACTATCAATCCTGAGTCTCATACGCCTCAGTCTTTTTCGGAATCCTCTTCAATACCGACCTCTGCTCATGATTTGGAACAAAAAATTAGAAAAAGGTACTTTATATCTATTCAATTAAACAATTTCGACTGTGTATCACTCTATAGCATTCTTATATATTATATGTTGCGGGATTACTATTTTCTGCTTTTTAATTCTGACTTAATGGTTTTTACACACAATTTGATTAATTATTTGTAATTAGCTATTTTCAAAGTTATCTCATAAATGTTAAGCATTTTATTTCAAATAATATTGATGTGATTACAAATGATGTTGCTTTTAATTTTTGTCTTCTGTGTTCTAATTTTATCTTTCAAAAAACTATGCTACTATATTTTCAGTTTAGAAACTAGAATCTCCGATTTGGAGAGTGGTTATTCCGAGTGTTCGGCCAGTGAGAGTTCATCACGCACCACATGCTCTTCTTACACTTCAGGTGAGAGCAGCTACTTGTAATTTGATGGAGATGATATCTGTCTTACAAAGTAGTGACACATAGCTATTAATGAGGTTTGGAAATAGGGTATAGCTATAGATACCTATTTGTCCATGTTGGGGTAAGTTCAAATTTATCAGTTAAAATTTTACTTTTACCACTTCATTTTGATTAATGGCTATATATTGCTCCTTATTTGTTCATCGTCCGATCAGTCGGAACTTACCCTGGCATCTAGTAATAGCTAATTAACTCTTCCCTCCTCTTCAAAGTGGCTCATGTAGCTGCTTCATTACTTTGAATAAAGGAAAAAATCAGATGTAGAAACACTTTTTTGTGTTCTTCTGATTGGACATTATAAGGCAATCAACACAGGTTGGAAAAATTAAATATGCTATTAGGATATCACAAGATATGATGTATTATTACTAATTTACTATTATTTCATCACCACTTTATTAGCAGTGTAGATGTCAAATAAATATGAAGTAACACTTCACAATATAATATACTCTTGAAATATCCTTCACATATTCACTTGAGGGAATCACCAGCCTTTAGAGAATTTTTTTTATCAATAATCTAAGTATTCTGAAATTTGATATTAATGTAGAACAGGGTAAAAGAAATTGTTTTTGTTTCTGCTAAAATTTGGCTACAGCCAGAAGAAAACTAGGTCTTTTTGTATATTTTAACTAATGTATATTTTAGGGGTAGCCGGGTAGGTAGTTTCAACGCTTTAGCTATATTTGTTTCACATGATCACTTAGAGAGAGACCAGACATGCTGTATTTGAAAGAGAAAACCATTATTTTTTGCATATTTTCAAATTCTTTTAGTTTAATAATTTTATTTCTAGTTCAGATATCTAAAAAACTCAAATGTTATTGTACAGAGCAATTCTTTCTCTTTCAAACGAGCAAGGCCAGGTCTCTACAACAAAAACTGGCATGTATTTAAAGTGTCTATCATCCCGAAAAATAAGCTTTCAGGAGATATTAAAATATCTACAATCAGGTCATCTCGCTCTAGATTCCTAGAAGGATGTGTGTCACTTAGACAAGCGACATATACTTCTTGTAAACTTATTAGAACCTACAGTGCAAGGGTGGTTTGCTTTCTCAAATCAACTCCCACACCCCCTCTTGAGGTGTGGGAGGGCGGATGCCTTCCTAGCCTCCCTCCATTGTACGCGCTACAGACGAGCTACAGCTCTAATATATCCAGTGTATTTACACACTTGTAGACGAAAAAATGGGCACTTTTTCAATTTGTGTCTTTTCTGAAGGCAGGCAATCCCCTTCTATACTTCATAATACAATAAATAATAACTTGAAAATATCACATTCCTTTTACTATCTCTCCTATCCTTGATTTTTTTTCTTTTTAAACCATTTATTCTTCACCACTCCAATTCTCATAGGATTTTTTTTAAATTCTGATTTACATCTACATGTACTTCCATTAGCTGCATAGTTACACATACTACTCCTATTGGTTTCAATATCAGTTTTACTTATTCGACATATCCTTCAAACCACTTGCTTGCTAGATTCAATCAAGCATTATTTTCTTGTACTGACATACACTCATGGTTTTAGTCACAGTATGTCTGTTCAAAATATGAATAGGTAAAAGAATAAATTTCTCCTTTCAATATGTTTTAATAAACAAATGCCCTATATAATTTACTATATATCTTTACGTAGCTATTTTTACTACTAAGTACATTAATATCACATCCATATCTGGAAACAAAATAATTAACTATCAGATATCTTTCTTAAAGGGGCAGTAAACCTTTAAACAAACTTTTTCGCCCTTATTGATAGATAGATAGAGTGACATTAGTAATATAAAAATGTTGTCATTTTTAAAATCCTATTCCCAACTGCATCGTCACTTACTGAGGAACGTCACAGTTAACACAAATGATACAGCACATGCCATTAATCTTGACGAATGTTTATACTCTAGTACTGTCATTGGTTGAAATTCTTTTATAGACATCTGATCATGTAAAAAAAATGATCACATCGCCATTCCTTTCAATGGGGCGAAACTGACAGTTACTTGCATATAATAATATAAAAAAAAATCTGGTTGTTTGTAATATTCCAGAGCATTGAATTCTCACAAATATATAACTAATTACTGCTATTTTTTAAAAAAAAGTACCAATAATTTTACATACTTCAAGTCTACTCTGTATAATTAAAAAGAGCTAGGTACCCTGTTAATAGTAACATTATGAAATATACACGCAGCTTTTTTAACTCACCAATCAATAGCTCTAGTTGAATGTTATACTAGCAGACTTAGTTAGATCTTCCATCTTACCATAGTACAAAGTCTCGTTTATTATTTTTTGTGCTATACACTGTTGCACGGGTGTCATTTTGCGTATCTGCATTGCCACCATCTGTCCGTAAATATCAAACTCATCGGTTGTCTCCTTGGTTTCCTCTATCGCCCTCAACTGATTCACCGCAGCGAGTAAAAGCTCGTCGGCAGAGTCAAGCTTTTTCTTTTTTCTGGGGGGACCGACTTTGGAAGTGGGAGCAACGATAGGGGTGGGAGTGGGAGGTGATCTTTCAGGACTGGGAGATAATCCTATGGAAATAGTCTCTTCCTTAACTGCCCGGAACATGTCATCAGGTGCCTGTAGAAAGGAAAGAAATTAATATTGTTCTACTAGACTGGAAACCAATTTGCAGTGACTGATTTACCCTGGAACATCTTGGTTAAGTTACAAGTTATTGGACGGTTCCAGATCTTTGATCATATAATAATTTTTAAACGCTAAACTCCTAGTTAATATCAGCACAGATGCTAACTAGGAAACTGGTAAAATGCTCTGTTCCTAGTTCATGTTACGATAGTTGCAGGTATCATGGAAACCAATTAACCCTGTCACCACTGAGTTTTTCTTGTATGTACCACCAGTGACGAACGGCACTTATACAGGGTGTTTCATTTCCGACAAAATTTGACAGCTTGCATAAAAACTACTTTCAAGAAAAAATGTCCAAAAATGCTTCGCTATCGAAGTATTGATACCCTGATTCTAGAGTAATTTTTGACATACATAAGGAATTTCAAATAAAACATTGCTTCTCGAAAACCTAATTAATCGAAACTGCTTAGTTTTCAAGATATACTGACTATTTAAAAATATTAAAAGTACTCCTACCTAGATATTCACCAGTTGCTACCTACTTTCATAACAGATGGTTAGTAGTGGAAAATTAAACATAAGAACTTCCTACCTATTATAATGTAATGAAGAATGTTAAAAAAATCCTAAATAGAATCGGGGTATCATTATCTGTATTCTTTTTAGATCTCTTTTTACATTTTCTCACGAAAACTACATTGCAGGTGCGTCCAAGGTTTAGATTGTCGTGTCCGCAATAAATGCAGGTCGTGACGCGTAGTAGAGCTGACGCTACTATCTTCCATCTTATTCTACAGTAATGTGATCATTTCTAAAATTAGTAGCATTGATGCGAAAAATTATTGATAGACTAAAGAACCTACCTCAAGTTAATTAGATCTATCTATTGTGTAAGTTATCAATTGTTATATGCGAATTAAATACCAGATGCAATATCAATTGGTTAACTATTAAAATATCGCATCAAAATGTATTACTTGTGGAGAAAAAATTGTGATTTTTTTTAACATATTTATATTTTCAGTCTGCCTTTAATTCACATCAAGTGATTGTCACTTTACCCTATTACAAGTTTGTGAAGCTACATCTAATAGAATATCAATTCTATTAGATAAAATAACCTCACAATCCCCCCTCCCCCCTTCATAATGATCGTGTGAACCGAATGTGCAAACCGTCAACTCATCAATAATAACAAAAAACCTAGTTATAAATGGCTATTTTCCCTAATTATATAGTAAATCAATACGTCATGTTTGAATTTTTTCTTGAAGTTTCTATATAGTAGCTATAACATTGCCACATCACTTAGTGTATATTTAACTGTTGTTAGAACAGTTTCAGAATACTAAATCTTCTACTTCCACTGAATTTTGTTTTGAAAAAGAAAGTGGCTACAAACAGAAATCCCGTTACCTAATAACACTAGCAAATATTATAGTTTAAATAATGTACTTTTATTTATTTACTTACACTTCCAAATAAAACCTTATTTCAAATATAACTTTGATGAAAAAAATACTGAAGACCACGAATCTTTTTGTCCGACTGTACAGTACATCTCTTCTAATGGACGTGCGTGTGTACGGCTATTCGTGTAAACATTGCACGCATGTACGCACAGTAAACATTAAAGAGATGTATGTTCGATCGTGTGTAAAGCCTCTTAGCAAAACTCGGTGCTAAAAACTGAATTACATTTGGTCATGCTATTCTGAATAAGAATATCGTCATGGGTTTACTCACCTCGTGTATGTTATTCATGGTGAAATCCTCTAACGATGGTGTTGGAGGAGTTTGTGCTTCGCCTTCTGATATAAAAGTCAGTAGATCAAATGACCAGAGTTTTGGAACATCAATTTGTTGTGCCCCAGACTGCTGTGCTTCCCTTATTAATTTCACTTCTCTCCTATACTGTCCTCGTAATGTGTTCCACTTCTTTTTCAAATCTTCTACCCCGAAGTTTCCCACTCCGGCATTTCTCATGGTATCGTTGACTTGCTTCCATGCTGCGTCTCTCACGCTCTTCACTTTGTAGTTTGGATCATCTGCTTTCCAAATTGTTGGATTTTCTTTCACAATGTCCACAAACCATCGAACGTTGTTTCTCGTCCACTCCGATTGGTCGAAGCTTCCAGATTCCCACATATGTGCACGATAGTTTGGACGATGCGTACTGAATCAACGGATGCTGAGTTTACACTGAGAGCAAAAAAGTTTGACGCTCATACCTGTATGTGCGCATGCGTGAAGAAAGCGAAAGAGGGCGTGTCTCAAACATGCGTGCACGCAATCCCTTCTGTGTAGACAGGGCGTAACCCTCAAATTCATTTTATGTAAATATTATGCGATCCCTGTCCGTTAGCACGCACTTCGGCATGTCATGTAAAGAAAATTATGCTGCAACTCAACATTTTGTTATTATTTCCATTTTTTATGATTTTTTTTTTAATTCTTTTCAGATACACGTACATCTGCAGAATCAAAAGTTAGAAAAGACTCAGTCGATGGTAGAAGTCGTCAAATTGTACGGCCTGCTCGTACGAATAAAAATAGAGGTAACAAACTAGACATTTTTAACTTTTATATATATTTCAATACTTTTTATATCAAATTTTGATGAAAAATATTTGTTCATTGTATTAACCTAAACATTATTTCAGCGCCATCTCTCCCAAGCTACCCCACTCGACCTGACCCTGTAAATTTATACCATTACTATAAGGCTCACTGGGAGAAAATGCCTGTGCCTGGTGAAGAAGCGCATAATAAACTCAGATGGAAAGTCAGGACTAATTTATTCTATTCTAAATGAAGTGTTAGCCATTTTGATTTCGAGAGAAAAGTCATTTAATAAAATTAGAAATATTTGTGAAATGTTTTAGTAAGTTGACAATATTTTTCGAATATACCAAAGGTTTCCTTATTACTAACCGCTATTTATTACCACTCTGTATAATAATTTTCAGATTTAACCGTCTCCCCAATATGCATTAACTCTTATGAATTAAAAAGGATATTTCTAACCTCCTTGGTATACCGTATTTAACACATAAAATTCGGCCAATTATTTTACGTACTACTTTCCTTTCTAATTCATATATTCTTACATAATGAAATAAAAATAACGTTCACAGTATTATAGTGTTTTCTACTTTGTGATATATTTTTTACCTTTTAATAAACCATTTTTAGAAGTGTTCTATATTTATCCCATATTTGTATTATTTAATTGAGTCGGCATCTGAAATGAAAATATAGATTTCAATTAATAAGGTAGGAGATTGCACTCGAACACCTTTTTAAGACAGTCTGCCCTGTTCAAAGTAAAATTTTCTATTTTAAAATGAATGGATAAAACTGTCGGTTGGTATATATAACTAACAGTGTTAAACACAAGTATTATCATAACAATAAATGTACAAAAAAAGATTTTTCAATCTTAGGTACACGATACATTTATCATAAAAGTAAAACAATTCATTAAGCTATTTTGAAGAAAAAGGTTACGTGAACGCGAATTTTTTAAACGTAGCTGTAACAAGGTCATTGACCGGTTTTACCCAATCGATCAAGATCAATAATAATTTTTTATTTACACGATAATTGTGAATGGAATGTTATTTATATTTAGTATAACTATGCCTCTTTTTTTGAAATGAACCTAATTCTTTGAATTATCATTCTCATGCATACCAATTCTCAAAAAAATCGATAGGTAGTGTGGAACGTCAAAATAACTGTTAATTTAAATAATATTCTCAAACATAAAAGTTATGTAATAATTTAACTTTCATCGAAATGTATTGAATTTAAAGAATAATATTGTTATACTTCCACTCTTTACCAATTGATTATTATTATATATATATATAAATTATTCAAAAGAAAACGCGTTCTTTGTACGGTATTCGATCGAATAGTTGCTAACAGCGTCTCATAAAATCCTTCCGACTACGCGCCAGCGTAAATTTCTGCGATTTCAGGAAAAGAGGAAGTTTCTCAACAGCGCCACATAAAAGCAGTGCAGCGAACCTCTTCATTTTGCTAAGAAATGCTACGTATTTGAAGACTAATTGCATACACAATAGAAAAAGTAAGCAGTGGGACTACTTTTTATTCTAAACAAGGCCAACATTGTTTTGTAAGTGATATTTATTCCTTTAGATGTCTTTAACTTATTTTTCAAAAATTTCTTTTAAGAGCTAAATTCTGAAATAAATAAATAACAGCGAGCTGCAGAGTAGTTCTCTTTCTCACGGTTTTCCTAATTACAGGAAGCAATGTCATGAGGTTCACAGAGAGTTTGCAGATACCGCTAATGTAGAAATACAACTTAAATCGATAATGTAAGTATTTTATATTACTCTTTAATATAGAAAAGGAATCAAGTTACCATTATAAATGTCTCTCTAAAATTATTTGTATTTAATTAGATTAATTAAGAAAACTTTACACGATTAGCGAACTATTGTTTATTATTTTCTTGAAATCAAGAACGAAATGCTTTTAATAAGAATATACTTCTATTATTTATCCTGGTGAATTATTCTATAAAAATCACGAAAGTAAGTACATAATTTAAAATCTAAAATCTATACTACTTAATATATTTCTTTTAAGTACATTAATTAATTGTGTCTGTGACGATTGTAGCCTAGGTTAAGTTCTGAGTTATTAGACGGTTCCATATTTTCGACACATGAAAAATATATAATAATATTTTATGCATGTGATTAAAATCCAAAACCCATTATGTATATCAATTGAAGTCCCAATGAATTATCAACAGGTACTGTACTAGTAATAATTATTATTATTTAACTCGTTATTTTAAATATTATATATATTTTTCCTATGTATATGATCGAAAACGTTGAATCGTCCAATAAGTAACATTGTACCCCACTCCCTAAACGGAACTTATTTTTTCCTGTAATTTTCTCTCTGCTACATTTTTTAAACAAATTTGGTCAGTTTTAAAGTTTGAAAACAGACTGACTGACACTGATGGAATTACAGCCTTTTTGCATATAATTAAATGATTATATAACTGAAATAATTCATGTTTCATGTTAAGAGAAACAATGTCTTTTGCACTATTTTTTTTCTTCTGGTCATAATCATATTTTTTTAGTCAAAATCGCATTGCTATCAACTGTTACTTTGTACGTGAGATTTTTTTTTTTTATGAACCAAAATGGGGGCTTCTGCGTAAGATTAATGCGACAGAAAATCGGTAGCGCCATATACTAAAAAAAAATTTGAGGGGGAGAAGGAGGGGGTTAGGAGATGGGGAAAGAGATAAGAAGAAGGCAGTGGTTGGGGGGAAAGGGGAGGAGATTTGGAATCTCTTCCACAACTCCTGTTTTTTTCAATGGTCAAAATTTCTGTGTACTCAGAAAAGATATTGAATTTATTTCATTAGGTTTTCCTATAGTTTTCCAAGATAACATACCTATATAAAATATTATGAAATTTGAATTCCGATATAGCTATAGAAAATCATTTTATAAAATAATATTGATATTGAATATTAATTAAAATTAGTGTAAAATTAGCACTAATCTTTCAAAATATCACAGAAGATGCATGAATTAAATAGTTAATTAGTAGGTTTAAATATCCTATTTATAAGTTTTAATTACATTATCAGTAATTCAAATAAAGTCTATCTTGGAAATCTAATTCTAGAGTAGTCCTAAGTTCCGAATTATTGGACGGTTGCTCATTTTCGATCATATATATAAATACATTTATACCTGATATATTTTATTTGACTTGTAATTACTTCATTTTACTAAGTTAATTTTAATTTATTCATTATATAAAGTTGTATTATTTTCACTAGTTTTCTTTGATAAACTCACAACTAGTTATTACTAAATAATAATTACCAATTGATATTTTGATGGTAATATCTTAATTAACAATAATTAGTACCAAATATTATTACTATAATGAATAGCTACAATCAAACGAATGGAGTCAATTGCAATACACATCATAGCGATGTATGTAATATTTATATCTATTTTTCATATGAAATATTGGGTAAAAATTCCTATAGTTCGCGTTCCTATTTCATTTAAAGGGAAGCATGGGAAGGGAACTAGGAATTTAAAAAAATATATATTTTAACATAATATCATAAATAAACATTTATCAATTACTGATATGAAGTATTTAGGATTAAAATACTGTAATTCAGATAAAATAATGTTTTGCTGATACTATAGGATATAAGTAAGAAGGATAATATATATTATGGATATTTCACGAGGTGTAAATGTAAACGTTATATGCGCAACGTTTATGGAAATGCAACAATGACTTGCGAAAAAAATTCTTTTCTTTAGATTTTTTTAGATTTTCTTTTCTAAAGATTTTTGGTAAATTCCTAGTTCACGTCCCTATTTCCGTTAGGGAAATAGGGATGCGACGAACTAGGAATTTACCAGATTTTCTTTTCTTTAGATATCCATTTATTTAGATTTTCTTTTCTTCAGATTTTCTTTTCTAAATATTTTCATTTCTTAGATTTTTTTTTATTTAATAATCATTAACTTAGAAAAGAAAGGAAACATTAAAGGGGTATAGTTATGAGTTATCGGACTGTTCCACGTTTTCACCATCTAAAGAAAAAGTATATACCAATACCATATAATAATGATTATTAACTACTGACTAGTGTACCTGTCCGTTAAGAATAACGTGTTTTTTTATTCTATTACTATCAATAATTGTGTAATTTAACTATTCACACACCACTGGTCTGATTGAGGCTTCATTTTCATGGGAAATTTTTTTGGGAACTCTCTTGATCTTATTTTACGAGACACAAGAATCAAGAAGCATACGTTTGGTCGCATGATTCTCAGCATCAGAATCAACATCAATTTTATTGGTTCCTCACATCATTTTCTATTATTTACCAGATTTTACAACTCCTATAAGTTTTCATGCAAACTTGTATGTTTATATGGATATCATTCACATAGCCATATATTTCTGTATCTTAAAATATCAGGTATAATTCTGAATGGAAAAAATCATGTCTTATTCATTTTTACCCCAATTCGGCGATTGAAATTTTTTGCGACAGCTAGCTATGTGTTATTCAATATTTTATAATATCTATATGGCCACTTGTCCATGCCACTACCTGCATGTATCCCTACATATGTTTTTTAAATTAATGCTACTCAAATGCAGTGTTTTATATATATATTTTTTCAAGATGCTTTACTTACATATATAGGCAATGTTTTTACCTAGATTTAAGTTATATTAAGTTATTAACTGCTACAAGGAATACCTATCAAAATTAATATTTGATAGATAAGACAATAATTATTATACTTCCGTAACGAACTAACCTACTAATATAACTATAATGTTAAAAAAAGGATTTTTTTTTATCAAATTTTGAAGTAGAATGTAATAACATTTCATCATGTGTTAAAGTAGAAAATAGAAGTTTAAATGTTATTAACTTTCTCATTACAATAAGTACGATAATGCTATAATTTAGTTTGGCATCAGTCACCAGCTGATTGCTAAATACGTTGCAATATTTTGGGAAACAAAACAAAGTCTTCCTCAACTGGTAGTGACTAGTGGGGAAAGTTCTCCTATTTTTAAAGTTATTTGCACTTTCCCACCTCTATTCAGATGCAATCTAATTATCTTTATTCATTCTAGGTGGGTGTAGGCTATTCATAATTTACATCTAACAAACTAATTGACTTTTGTTTTGGTTAAATTATTTGTAAAATTCTAGTGTACTACCTAAGTGTAGTTACTGTTTGTAAAAAACAGGCTAACATTTAAGTATTTCTGAATTTGTAATTCACTAATTTGTTTTATTATCATCTTATCATTTATATTAAATATGCATATCATGTAGCTAGTCCAGTTTAACTTTCTTTAATCTTAGGATTTACTATTTAGACTCATTCATTATTCATACTCTCCAGACTCCAGTCTGCAGAATATGGAACATTTTTCCAAGACTCTCTGCGGGAGTTTTTGATTGAATTTTTAGAAATTTGAGATCTCTGCGGGAGATCTTGAATTAATTCCTATGTTACCATTAATTTAGCTGCGGGAGATTTTGAATTAATTCCTATGTTACCATTAATTTAGCTGCGGGAGATTCTGAATCTGCTACTGTGAGTCAGAGAGTAACTGTCTCTCAAATTAAAATCTCTGCGGGAGAAGAGACACATTCTGCAGACTGGTCCAGACTGTATTTCATGGTAAATTCCACCGACATGTCGGTGGAATTTTTCTCCTTTGAAAATAATATTCTATCAATGTCGGTGGTTTTTCAGCTATTTAATCCTATGTTACCATTAATTTTCGGTGTATAAATGGAGAAAAGGTTGGTGGATCAGCCAATTTGCCAAATTACTGGAAATCTATGGTGGATTTTTTCAGCTTTTTGAAAAAGTCAGTGGGATTTTGTGCACCAAATACAGACTGGCATGATACTCTTTTATTAGAAATCTAATTGTATTTCAAAATTCAAATATTTATTTTACGATTTCTATCCTAAGTTTAAGTCTTTAAGTTTTAACAGTGGAAGTACTTGCTACTTGTATGTATGAAGTTCAACTTAAGAGTTAAGTTGTGAAGTTTATCTGGTGCCAGACTGCCAGTCTGCAGAATGTGTCTCTTCTCCTGCAGAGACTTTAATTTGAGAATGAGCTACTCTCTGACTCTCAGCAGCAGATTCAGAATCTCCCGCAGGCCGCAGCTAAATTAATGGTAACATAGGAAGTTATTCAAAATCTCCCGCAGCTAAATTAATGGTAACATAGGAATAATTTCAAGATCTCCCGCAGAGATCTCCAATTTCTAAAATTCAATCAAAAACTCCCGCAGAGAGTCTTGGAAAAATGTTCCATACCTATTGCCTATTGGCATATTCTGCAGACTGGATCTGGTGTAGGCCCACTGTAGGGTCAAGCCAGGCTGCCAGAGCAGTCTGCAGAAATTCAGAATATGGAACATTTTCCAAGACTCTCTGCGAGAGTTTTTGATTGAATTTTAGAAACTTGAGATCTCTGCGGGAGATCTTGAATTAATTTCTATGTTACTATTAATTTAGCTGCAGGAGATTTTGAATTAATTCCTATGTTAGTCCAGATTGTATTTAGTGGTAAATTCCAATGATATGTCAGGAGATATTCAAATATTCAATTTCTCTAATAAAAAAATTCCTGCAATGTCTGAGATCTGAGGATATTTAGCTATTAAATCCTATATTAGTACTATAATATTACCATTAATTTTTGGAGGAGAAACTGGAAAAATGTTGGAGGACTAGTTACTAGTTAGACATATTCCATGTTTTAAAGTAATTTTAAAGTATCTTAAATGTGGCGACCTGGATCCATTTTCTCACTTAACTGGTGACTTTTGTGCCACACTTTAAAACATGGGACATATTGATGAAAAATATTGGCAGCTATTTCTCAGATTTTTTAAAAAGTCAGAGGAGTTCAGTGCTGAGTGCACCAAATACAAACTGGTATGTTACCATTAATTTAGCTGCGGGAGATTATGAATTTGCTACTGAGAGTCAGAGAGCCAGACTGCAGGAACTGGTAAAGTGTTCTCCAAGAAATCCTCTAATTTGGCTTCTGTTCTAATGTTCTCAGTAAAATACATGTAAATATAGTAGGAAATTAAGGATTGTTCACACCAGTCTGTATTTGGTGCACAGAATTCCACTGACTTTTTGAAAAAGCTGAGAAAATCCACCATAAATTTCCAATAATTTGGCTGATCCACCAACATTTTACCTATTTTTCCACCGAAAAATAATGGTAACATAGGAATAAATAGCTAAAAATCCACCGACTTAGCCAGAATATTATTTTCAATGAAGAAAAATTTCACCGACATGTCTGTGGAATTTACCCCAAAATACAGACTGGTGACTGCAGACAGGGGGTCAAGCAGGCAAATTACGGCACACTAACTAACTGCGGCCTCTAACAAGTAACAACAGAAACATCATAGATTCAAAACACTCTTTAAAAACTTCAACTAATAAATTATAGCATCCATGGGCCCATTGCGCTTCTTAGGATAGGTATGCAACATTTCAATGTAATTTCAGTTCAGAATGTTTTAACTCTTTTGAGAGGGCCGCAATTAAAAATTAAAGGGCGGCAATTTACCTGTGTGACCCTACTCCAGTCTGTATTTGGTGCACAAAATTCCACTGACTTTTACAAAAAACTGAAAAAATCCACCATAAATTTCTTGTAATTTGATTGATCCACCAATATTTTATCTTGCTTGCTATATTTTTCTTTCAACTTTAACTTAGTTACCTCTCATGTTATTTTGTCTCTTTATTCTGATAATCTCCTTCTTATGAATCCTTTGTTTTCTTTTCAGATGTCTAATGATGCTTACAAGCTTTCTGGCTTGTACAGCCACCATGATCCAAAGAAGGCCAATCAAAGCTTTGGAAAGCAGAAAGCAGTTGGAGAGAACTGGAAAAAGAAGAAAGTCCCTTCATTAGACTGTGCCAGTGGGTCTGACCACATTCCACCCCACAGAAAGGGTGCCTTCAGCCGCAACAGTAGCAACAGCAGCAGTGGTAGCAGTTTCACTAACCCCCGCTTCATCGAGAGATCTGATAGCTCTGCTGAAAGTTTTAAAAGTGCTCTTAGTCAACCTGTTGATTCTACAGATACTTTCAATAGCAGTAGGAACAATTTTTCTAATTGCAGTGGAAGGACTAATATATCAAGCAATGCATTTCACTGTCCTGAAACTTCAGAAAGAACAATTCTAGATGATACTTCAGTGACTCTTCTATCTAATGCAGAAGATACACCATGCAACCAAGATGTTGGAGTAAATCAACATCAACTGGAATGCATTGTGTCCTCTCCTGAATTTATTGTGGAAGAATCAGTTCGAAGAAGTTATCCATCGTCAGATTCTGCCGGTTTGTCTCCTTTTCCTACCTCAAGCAGTTCAGTTTCTGATGAAAACCCTCTGGAGTGTGGCTTGTTAAGTTTCCGCCCATTACTCATACAGAAGCTTGCCAACATCCAGGTATTTGTGCTCTTCCTCTCCCTTCTAGTGACTGTGCAGCAAGCTATAGCATCAGGGTATCTCAATTCAGTGATTACCACTCTTGAGAAAAGGTATGAAGTGCCTTCGTACATCACAGGTTTCATCTCCTCCATGTATGAAATTGGCAATGTATCTACTGTTATTTTTGTTTCTTATTTAGGGTCCAGTAGACACATTCCAGTTTGGATTGCAATTGGTTGTTTAGTTATGGGGTCAGGATCCTTGCTTTTTGTTGGTCCTCAGTTATTTTTAGAAAGATGGTCCATTGATGGTAATGGCAACTCTAGTGGTCCTTCAAGTATATGCACCTCTGCAACAGTTCACCACCAACCAATCGATCAGCTGCCTCAATTACCTGATTTAGGGTTTCCAAAGTTACAAGGTTTGGGTAGATCCAATTCTGTGTCTGATAAATGTCCTGCTGATGAAGCTGGTCCTGACCTCATGATGCCAGTGCTGCTTTTCATGGCAGGACAACTTCTCCTGGGTGCTGGTGGTTCACCTCTTCTAACTCTAGGTCTGACTTACATTGATGATCATGTCCCCAGACAAGATTCCTCTTTATATATTGGAATTATCTACACTATGGGAGCTTTTGGGCCTGTCCTTGGCTTCCTCTTTGGGGGATATCTTCTTTCTTTTTATGTTGACACCTACTTTGTTCCCGAAGAAGTTATTACAATTGACAGGACTCATCCTAGATGGATTGGAATGTGGTGGGCTGGATTTCTGATCGGAAGTATTATTCTTACATTCTTTTCCCTTCCTTTTCTGATGTTTCCAAAGAAATTATCCAAAGAAAGAGAAAAGATAAAGCTTGCTGAGAAGAAATCCTCAGAATTCACTAAAGGACATAAACGAAGCAAGAGTGAAACTAGTACCTGTTCAAAGATTTCAAAAACGAGCTTGGCATCTCGTCGTATGTACGGAAGAGATGTCAGAGACATTCCTGCGTGTATATTCAAACTTCTTTTCAACCCAATCTATTTCATGACCACTTTGGCTGCTTGTATGGAGCTCATTATTGTGTCAGGATTTATAGTTTTCTTACCCAAATACCTAGAGACTCAATTCTCTTTGTCGAATGTTGAAGCCTCTGTTTTCACTGGTGGTGTAGCTATTCCAGGTGCCTGTGTCGGTACTTTTCTTGGAGGGTATGTTCTTAAACGCTTCAGCCTCAAACCAAAGGGTGCTTTGCAACTCGTTATGTTTTGCAACTTCATAGGAGTTTGTTTGTATGGCTTATTTTTTGTTCTTGGTTGTGAGAATGTTAAAATGGCAGGTGCCACATCTCCTTACTTTTCACGCACTGGTGACAGGCAACTTTTTCCTAGCAGGAATGCTTCCACCCCTCTCTCCAGCACTCCCCCCTCAGTTTTCTCAGCTTTGAGCAGTGCCACTCTGCCCAAGTTCCTAACTGATGAACCAAATACAATGGCTACTGTAGACCAATTTTCTCCAAGCAGTGATTTCTACACGTCAGGAAAAGTCCTCTCAAACGCTTCCTCTCTAGGAAGTTTCAGTGTGAATTTGACATCGTGGTGCAACACTGGTTGTGAATGTTCTCACAGGTTGGCTGAACCGGTCTGTGGTAATAATGGTCTGACTTATTTCAGTCCTTGTCATGCAGGATGTACTGCTGCCTCTCTCTCATCATTCTCCAATTGTACTTGTAAGTATAAAACTCTCATTACACCAATGGTAAAAATAATGACCTGGGTAGGTTACGAATTATCAGTCGGTTTCACATCTTCTGTCATTTAAAAGAAAAAAGATATATATAATCATTATTATTTAATTTTTTTTAGTATCCATGACACGCGCAGGCATCATGGATACCAATAAAAATATAGTAATTATAATTAGCTTGCTATATAGTTTTTTCTTATATGACCGAAGATATGAAACTGATATATAATTTGTAACTTATGCTAGCTATTAATTTTGGCTAAATCAAATAAGAGATTGTTTGTTTTATCAAATTATAGCTACTTTGAGATCGCTATAATGTCTAATTTATCTTTTTCAGGCATTGACTCCTCAGGATCTGCTGTCAGCAACAAAGGAGCTGATTCCTTTGCTGAGGTAGTTGCAGTGCCGGTTGCAACCAAGGGACCGTGCTACATCCCCTGCAACACCTTCATGCCGTTCATGGTTGTGTTGTTCCTGATGTGTGTCAGTGTTGCTATGTCGCAAATGCCTCTCCTCATGATTGTACTTAGGTGAGAGAGATTAGCTTCATTTATCAACTGCTCTGTTATATTCTATTATTATCTTATAAGTTAGATATTATTTTATAATATTCTTATAAGTTATAGCTATATAATTTTTTTATAAGTTAGACCTGATAGGTAATATAATCAAGTTAGGGTAGGCTTTGAATTTCCTGTATTTTATTGGATAAAATTACAATGATTATTACTTAACTTTTATTATGTATACTGGTGTACTTTCCCGTTAAAAATAACAGGTCCTCATCAATACCAATTTATTTCCCATTATTACGTTACTTTTAATGAATTCAATTAAAATTGAATTTTCTCCATAGTCTAATTTATTTTATAGATAAAATAAATTTAAAAATTGAATAGAAACAGGGGAATTTAACTATCAAGTCAATATATTCCCGTGCGTATCATAGTTTCTTCAGGTTTAATACCTGTCGTGTAAGAGGGGACACCAAATAAATAAACACACTAAGGAAATTATTAGTATAGATGTGTTTGTTACATTATGTTAATATGAAACTGTCTAATAATCCTAATCTGAAACCTAGATATTTTTGAAAGGATTACTTTGATTATCCGAATGGCACTTCACAATAGCTATTTATTCTCCCCAGATCTGTGAGTGAAGAGGAAAGAGCCTTAGCCTTGGGACTGCAGTTTGTTCTGTTCCGCCTCATTGCGTACATCCCCGCCCCCATCATGTTTGGCTCTGTCATTGACTCCACCTGCCTCATGTGGACCAGTTTGTGTGGAGGTGGAAGATGTCTCCTTTATGACATTGAGCAGTTCAGGTTCAGGTGAGTAAGGAGATGATAGGAATAAATTTAATAGTAAAGTTTTAAAACTCTTAATCCAAGTCTCTGTTAAAAAAAATCTCATAATTCGTGAGAAAAAGAAAATGGCTCGTCAATGCCATTTTTAATGAAATGATTTTTTTGTGTGGTTTTTATACAGAAAGAAAATTAGTTTATTGCTTTACTATTTATAATTAGCTAATGGATTTTCATCACTCATCTCATGTCTATTGCTTTTTTGTAAGTAAGTATCTCACTATGTCTAATTTAATTTAAATAAAATATAAGAAATAAAAAGTAATATTAGACAGCTAATATAGGTTGTAGGTACCATATAAATAACTTAGGGCTTGATAAATAGGCATAGCTATTTATATTACACAAAAAATAGTTTTCTGCTTATGTCTATCAGATTTACAGTAGATTGGTAAAGCATATTCCAGACCTTTTAGGAAACTAACTTCATATTCAACGGTTATTCATGAGATTATGTAGCCACATTAGTAGTTAAATTTACGTGTCATTTTCTTATATATTGTTAACTTGCTACATAGTTTTTCATAAATAAGCTAATATTATGATAATTA
The DNA here is from genome assembly GCA_947561585.1 of Caprella mutica. Classification (NCBI taxonomy): domain Eukaryota; kingdom Metazoa; phylum Arthropoda; class Malacostraca; order Amphipoda; family Caprellidae; genus Caprella; species Caprella mutica. Next base: position 78,611 of record CANNZV010003528.1, read on the forward strand.
ATCAACTCCAGGTATGTTGGCATCTGCGCCGCCATCAAACTCATTGCTGCTGCTATTTTTCTCTTCGACTGGCTACTCATCCGCTGGCAGTACAAACTAGACATGGAGGGCACCCTAACGGTGGGGGACATTGTCAACTCTCTGCGCAGTGTGGACAGAGGTAAGGGATCCCTAAACTAACGTTAAAATGTAACCTCAGATGGTGAAGTGGATAGTAATTTCTATGAGATCCATAGCAGGATGTATGATATGGGATGGTTCATCACTTCTTGCTGTTATTTCTGGCCATGATTTTAACTCGCTATAAATTTTCGTATTATTCTCAGTGTTTGGTCAGGATTGGAACGGCAGTAAAATCTGAAATATTATTAGCTCTTCCTATTTTTTCATTCATTCTTTTCTGCTGGAGATGAAGATCAAGAAGACAATTTCGGAGCTGCTCACCGAAGCAGCTTCAACCAGTCTCATTCCCAGACTGTTGCCCCTGGTCAGCAGCCTTATCAAGCATCACCAGCGGGTGTGGCTTACAGACCTGTCTTTCCGCCTGGTATGTTCTACATTTCTTTGGTGATAAGTCACTGCATTGTAATTTAATATCAAGTAGAAAATAATTCGGACTGGGGAAATTAACATTATTGCAATTCAAAGATTTTATGAAGTGTTGATTATCTATTTAAGAGATGTTTTCAGTTTCAACTATAATTTGTTTAATTATTAATATCTAATAAGTAGCTATTTTTAAGGAGACTAAAAATAATTAATTTGAGATGGCATTTAATTCATTTGTTTTAGCATCCTTATAATTAGTAACGAATTACAGTGTTGGTGAACGAAGAAACTAACAAAACTGAAATGATTCAAACAATACTAGATAGCTATGTTATATTTAGCTGAAATTTTCTCTTTCAATGCCTTATTAACAGTTCATAATGTCTTTGAATTGTAAGTTATAATATAAAATAAATTGGAAAATTTTTCTAGGACCGTAAGTCATAATTATTTATTATTATGTTAGCACATACTTGTTAAGTTGCAGTAACTCATCTTAGTAACTTTCTAATATCTCTCAATAGGAAGTCCATTCGCTACCAGTAATACGGATAAACCTGGACACAAACGCAGTCAGTCTGGATGTCCATCAGGGTCCAGCCACTGGATACCCAGTGGTCCAAGATCCGATATACTGGGACACAAGCGGTCCCACTCTTCCAGTTCTCCTCATGGCATCCTTGCTAATCTACCAGGGCATGTCAGAAGACCCAGTGCTGGTTACCAGGTAACAAGAATTGTTCATATAATATTATGTTTAGTTATTTACTCCTGACTAGTTCTTAATTAAAATATATTGGCTCTTCATGTGTCTTCTCACTAGACGTCAAAATTCTAAAGTTTATTTTTTGTGTAAATATGAAGTTATTCTTGTCTCCTCAGGTTACATTCAAAGATGGTCAAGCGCTAAAGAATCCTAGTTCTTTGAACCAGTTGCCAGTTGTGACAAATGATCCACTGGACCACCAGTATGAGGCGCTGTTATCAGAGCACACTGAACCCGTCTCCCCCTCCCACTGCTATGGGGATGACTCCTCCCTGGGGGGGCATGAGGACCTCGCCTTGGATCCAGTGGAGGTGTGCGTGGAGGTTCAGATCGCAAGTCCTATCAAAGGAGTTGCGAATGTGTAAATAGAAAATGGGTATTTTTTTTATTTTTGATAGCTAGACATTTATTTTTGATAGAGAAATTGAGAGTTTTTAGAATTGTTATCAAATTTTTAGGTGCCCTCTTGAATACAATGGCCAGATGACCATTAATGTGTGGACCGTGTGGTAGTGGTCATGTAACTACTTAGCCCTTTGTGTAGATCCATAACTAGCTAACTAGTGCTGCTAGATTCAAAACAGACTTTTACATGAAAGTATTTACAAAATGTTGTCAACAAATATCATTAATATCAAATATAAATTGCATTGAACTGAGTCTAGTGGTAATATATCTCTATCTTAATGCAATTTCCTACCTGACTTCTCATCTAATTCTTTTACCTATTTATTCTCAATCGTCCTGATCGTTCACTCAAATACTCTGTTATCAATCTTCGAATTGGCTTCTAGTCTATTAAATAATCCCAATTAATTTTAATTGTTATTCTTTGTAGGTATTTTGAAGTCGCGTTTAAACCGGCTGTACAGTTCGTTTTTAGCGCTCTACTATACTGTGAGCCTTTATGTTTTGTGTTAGGTAGGCTTGTAGTCTTCAATGTATTATTGTAGCGACTGTGAACGGATAAACTTTTTCGCGCAGTCTAGAGAATGGCAATTGTTCCCTTTGGAGACATCCCGTCAGACTGCTTTGACGTCCCTCTGTTTATCGTTGTCACAATATGGTCTTGGCTTTTGGTTCTGAAGCAAAGCTAAAAGTCTTCTTAAGTTATAGATATTATCTTTCTATTCTCTGTGATAATTTGTATTTCACAACATTGTCCCAAACCTTTGACTTTCTATTGGTGTCTGTGATATTAGTGACCTCTACACTCTCTTCCATCTCTCTGAAGTGCATTCTAACTTTGATAAGTGCACCCCATACTCTAAGTTGCACCCAGTGACTTTTAAATACACTCATTGCATTTATTTTATTCTACTTATTTCTCAGGAACAAGTTTGGTAAATTGTTTTCTGTAGTCTCCTCCGTAACGTATCAGTCGTAATTTCTATAGCCAATCACAAGGTATTTTCTGCAGCCAATCACCTCTCGATACGTGTCTCAAGAAGGTATCTTCTGCAGCCAATCACTTGTCAGTACGTGTCTCAAGAAGGTATCTTCTGCAGCCAATCACTTGTCAGTACGTGTCTCAAGGAGGTATCTTCTGCAGCCAATCACCTCTCTGTACGTGTCTCAAGGAGGTATCTTCTGCAGCCAATCACCTCTCTGTACGTGTCTCAAGGAGGTATCTTCTGCAGCCAATCACCTCTCAGTACGTGTCTCAAGGAGGTATCTTCTGCAGCCAATCACCTCTCTGTACGTGTCTCAAGGAGGTATCTTCTGCAGCCAATCACCTCTCTGTACGTGTCTCAAGGAGGTATCTTCTGCAGCCAATCACCTCTCTGTACGTGTCTCAAGGAGGTATCTTCTGCAGCCAATCACCTCTCTGTACGTGTCTCAAGGTATCTTCTGCAGCCAATCACCTCTCAGTACGTGTCTCAAGGTATCTTCTGCAGCCAATCACCTCTCAGTACGTGTCTCAAGGTATCTTCTGCAGCCAATCACCTCTCAGTACGTGTCTCAAGGTATCTTCTGCAGCCAATCACCTCTCAGTACGTGTCTCAAGGTATCTTCTGCAGCCAATCACCTCTCTGTACGTGTCTCAAGGTATCTTCTGCAGCCAATCACCTGTCAGTACGTGTCTCAAGGTATCTTCCATGTAAGAGGACCATTATTTGTCTCCATCCAATGGTAGTTAACGTGCTTATCATCTTTGTGATGTCAAGATAGCTAAGGAGTGTTTTAAGTATTAGCATTTAGTGAGTACCATGTCAATGATTAGGATAGTTAGAATACATGTCAAAAATGCCTTTTTAGATGTAGAACAATGAACATGTTAAGAGAGTTATAGTAATATCACCTTTGAAAATGATATAAACACTTTAGTAATAGCTAGCTATTGTATTTTCAGTATTTGGACTGGTGAAAAGTCGATCAGAACCTTCAAATTTATTTTCCTAGTCATGGGAGAAGACTGGGCTGTATTTTCTTTTGGGTTATGAATAGTGAATTTGTATTTTTACTGTGTCAATTTTAGACGCTACTTGTAGTGTTGGAGAAATAGTAGACTGGTTTTCTCTCCTCAATTGAAATATCGGGTAGACTCCTCTTATATATACTTTCAACTCTTCATTTTCCTCTCCTATATGTACGTATCCTTGTGTTCATCTACCTGTGGTATTCACGCAGTAGCTTACATACATCCATGAGTAACATCAACTGTACTGTTTTATGAGTCTTTATGATGCTGATCAAATCAATGTTTCTAGCTGAACTCATCCCTTCATCTAAGGTTCAGTTTCAGGCAATGTTCATTTCAATGGACAGTTAGTTAAGGCACGTACACACGTAGGGTTTTTTCAAGTCTTTCCACCAGACCTTTTGCTAAGCTCCTCCTACTTTTTGACGAGAATATAAGAAAAAAATATATCATTATTTATTTATATATACCTGCAAGTATCATGAATACCATGTAAATAAATATTAATTATATAGTTTTTCTTATGAAATTTTTTCTATTATTTATTATATTATTTTTCTTATATGAAATTTTTTGTATTTTATAAAAATGTCTGGTGGAAAGACTTGAAAAACCCTACGTGTTTAGTTAGTCTGATTTCTGTTCTAGTCCATCTCCCTCTCTCCATTTTCCTAGCAGCTATCGATGTGGTTAGTGAGACACAATTTAATGCAGTTTGATAAATTCTTTCATTGAATTGTAACTGTGACATGCTTAATTTAACAATAACATTATTATCTAATTGTTTTAGAAGCATTAAACTAAGGCAAAGCATTTTCTTGCAATATTATTATAAAATTAATGTTAGCTAAATATTTATTGTTATATTTATCTTTTGTATTAACTAAAGCAATAAACTGGTGATAGGTCCAACCTGTATACTATTCGTAACTATGACTACCAAAAAATGTTCTGTGCCATATAAAAGTTACAATTAATATCTTTAATACATAAATGAGGTATGCTTTCACTAATTATTATTCGAATCTCTAAATTATGAACAAATTTTCTTCTCAAACTATTATTTTTTATGTTAATAATATTGTTTTAAAGAAATAGAATGTCACTTTGATTGCTGTCACAAATGAGTAGTTTTATTGTAGGGTAAGCTTCAAGTTATCGCACAGTTCCACATTATCGATCATATAAGAAAAAAGACTTCATTAAAAATTATTATCTCACTTTTTTTATTGGTATCTATGATACTTAGAGGTATGCACACTTTTCTAATTTGATCGAAGATATGGAACCGTCTGGTAACTCGGAACTTACCCAAATCTATTTGAATAGTTAGGTGCATGTACCAATGAAGATTATATAGTTTGTGATGCGAGTTTTCATTTTCCCTTTTAGAAATTAAAAACTACATAATTAAACATTTTAACTCTTAATTTTAATTGATATCCACTATTAGATGATAGGAAATAAACTATATTACATGTGTGAGGACCTTGTGAGGACCTTTAACCAGTGTAGAGCTGAGTGAGAGGACCTTTAACCAGTGTAGAGCTGAGTCAGAGGACCTTTAACCAGTGTAGAGCTGAGTCAGAGGACCTTTAACCAGTGTAGAGCTGAGTCAGAGGACCTTTAACCAGTGTAGAGCTGAGTGAGAGGACCTTTAACCAGTGTAGAGCTGAGTCAGAGGACCTTTAACCAGTGTAGAGCTGAGTCAGAGGACCTTTGACCAGTGTAGAGCTGAGTCAGAGGACCTTTGACCAGTGTAGAGCTGAGTCAGAGGACCTTTGACCAGTGTAGAGCTGAGTCAGAGGACCTTTGACCAGTGTAGAGCTGAGTCAGAGGACCTTTGACCAGTGTAGAGCTGAGTCAGAGGACCTTTAACCAGTGTAGAGCTGAGTCAGAGGACCTTTAACCAGTGTAGAGCTGAGTCAGAGGACCTTTAACCAGTGTAGAGCTGAGTCAGAGGACCTTTAACCAGTGTAGAGCTGAGTCAGAGGACCTTTAACCAGTGTAGAGCTGAGTCAGAGGACCTTTAACCAGTGTAGAGCTGAGTCAGAGGACCTTTAACCAGTGTAGAGCTGAGTCAGAGGACCTTTAACCAGTGTAGAGCTGAGTCAGAGGACCTTGTTTCAAAGTTTTAGTCCAGTTATAAGTTTATTGTTTATCCTCTACATTTTTCAGGTAAGCTTCACTCATCATTGAAAAGGAATGCAAAAACTCGCTGTTCTGGATCCTCTGAAAATAGTAATACCCTCTCTCTATTATTATAGAAAACAATTGAGCATCATCTAAGATTTATAGAGTATTTATTAATTTGACATGGCTGTATTTTAAAGAAGGTAACGGTCGCTACTCTAAAAGTTTCTAACTGTTATCCTCACCAATGTTTCTTTGTGCAAATCTGGAAATTCCAGTGCCAGATGTTTGCTCACAAGTTGCAGGGCAGTGTCCGAGTCTGTCACTCCCACCGATTCGGGAATAAACCTATTTCAAAACAATGGTAAACACTAAGCAAAGTATGAAAAAACACTAAAGGTAAAGAACCATTTAATGTATGCTTATTTGTTCCTAACAAATCACATTTTGTACTGCACGAGTGACGTGGGCCTGAACTGTTGTAATTTGGATTATGTATCTTTTTTTTCATTTCTTCTATGATATCCTTTTTTAACGCTACTTGCAGTTTTAGAGGATAGCACTGGGGTATTTCTCTTCAACTATGAGGTCTTGATTTTTGTGTTTAGGTAAGCTCGAAGACTTCATTTACTATCAGCGCAGACTTTACACTTCCTAATAATTATTTAATCATTAGATTTGATAAGACTTATCTATACACCGAATGTATTTTGTTAGTCAAAACCCAAAAAATGTCCATCCATTAATTAGTTATGAAAAATAAGCATCCGCTAATTGGTTCATTACGCTATTTAATTGCTAACACTACATCTCTCACCAATCCTCCACATCTTCCTCGCCGTTTTCAAACTCGTCTGACTCTTCTCCACTGAAACCGAATCCTTCCTCACTACACTCTAGCATTTCCTCGTAAGGTTCCTCTAGCATTTTCTCGTAAGGTTCCTCTAGTATCTCCTCGTAAGGTTCCTCCTCATCAGACTGGTTCTGTAGCTGCCACTGCGATATGAGGTTAGAGTCTTTGTATTTGTCTGCCAGACTGCACTGTGAAGACTCTCGTTTGGATGCCACGAGACTCTCCCAACATTCTCTCTTCTCGAGGATTTGATCTGAAAGTACAGTGGGGATCTTAGATAATTATCAAGACCATCTGGTTAAAAAGTTGATCCGTAAAGTTTAAAAAATAAAGTGAATTAATTAAAATTAGTTTTTATATCGTTTATTTATGTATATTAGATTATATGATCACATCCGGCTGGTCACCCATCGTCTTGAAGATACAGAGTTGCTTATTGGTCTCTAATTCGGAATACAGAGTTTGAATATGAATTATGAAGAGTTTGATTATTATTAAGATTTCAGCTACCTACACTTTATAGAAATGGATCACAAAAGGTTTCAGTTTATAAATGATTTCACTACTAATACAAAATTGACTTTAAAAAACATAATCAGCAACATGTTAAGAATTTTTGCAGCCTCAGTATAATGAAGGTAGCTACCTAACTTTTTAATTTTAGCTGAAATAATGGAAACTAGTATATTATAAACATCAATCTGAAACTGGATTTGGATTGCAATTAGTCAGTGATAATCTCTCACCCAAAATAGAAATCACGGTGTCGGGTTTGATGGGACGTAGCAAGGAGATTTCATTCATAGTCTCGTACACTGTTCTCAAATCTTCAACACATAAGTGACTGCTGAGTACTTCTTCATGTCCATCTTCAGAAGAAGTGGAGGGGGTGTTACTGAGCTCAGTGCTGATGACTATAACAGAGTAGACTGAAGCTGCTAGCCACACAGCCCTCCGCCAAGCGCATGCTTGGTCTGTCACGAGAGTACATAATGTATATATGACGAAACTTCCACTGAAAATGCAACTATAATTCTAATTTGAATGTAGGACTGAAAAAATAAAAATACACGGTATCTATATATGCGCATTGATTGAATTCAAAACCTTATACTAAATTTGAAATGGAGGATAATTCATGTTTTGAGGATATTTTTCTCATTTCGGGTCTTGAGATAACTACATTTGTAAAATTAGTAATGTGTTTTTCCTAACTCACAGTGCTGTCCGTAAAGTTTTCTATCGACAACAGTGAAGGCTGAGCTCAAAATGCCAGAGAAGGTTAGTTCGGAGCTGATGTTAAAAGGACGGCACAACAGACTGAGGTTTGGCGGCACAGTCTCAGTCACACGTCTCTTTTCTGTCTCCACCAGAACTAACCTAAAGTTACTATCTACTTTATAGTTCGGAGAGGAGACTTCAAACATCATTGAGAGAAGAGTTGTTAGAAGAGATGACTGGCAGGCATTCTAGAAACCAGTAAAGAAAATTTTCACTGAGTAAACGGGAGATTTAACTTGGTGTTAAATAACGAATTTCCTTTTGTAAATACATACTTAAGTAATCAGAAAATAAAAAAGTTATATTTGTGTTTTATCACAAATCAATTTGTATGTAATTAGGTACAATAAAATTGTGTGCATTGTCACCAAGTCAAATCTACAGTGAAACTCCTGAGTTATGAAGTATTGGTCACTTCATAACTCATAGCCGGTTCTATGATAACTCTGTCTCAGAAAATTCTATTTCATTTTATGATTATTTTATTAAAGAACGATAATATAAAATGTTGAAATTATGGATACCAAAATGTGTAGTGTATTTATTAAAAGAGGATAACATCATTAACAGTTGTAAAATGATACGTAACATTAGTAAGTTTGACATGTTTTTGAAATTTACATAACATGAGATTTGAGCGGAAAATTCGGTCTTAGGAATAAATAAAACTAATGAATTAGATGAATTGGGGGGCGTGCCCCCCCCCCTCATAAAAAAACCCTGTCTGGTCATTAAACAATTATGAAGTGTGTAGTCAACAAACTAGCGGATACAACAAACTACATAACTCTGACATTTATGTTGAGAGGTCATTTATAATTCTAAGACCAAAATTTCCGATCACTCTCAGAGCCACTTCATATCTCAGGGGCACTGATAGTTTTCTATGATTAATATCTTCGAGAAAACTATGGTCTTAGAGGGATTACTGGGACAAAATTTTAGACGTATGTCGTTTTCTATAATTTAAACATAGAAAATTCTTCATAACTCAGGTGCATTTCATAACTCAGGTCCTTCATTACTCGAGTGCTTCATAATGCAGATCTTCATAACTCAGGAGTTTTACTGTATATTATTACAAATAACAATATTATCATATCTCCATGTTATTACAAAATAAGAGTACACTACTAATTATTAGAGCCAGAATTCACACTCCTAAGCAACCATTTTCAAACCTGGACGACAATCCATCCTCCGTTTTGGGCCGCAGATTCCACTGTTCTTTTTATGCCCCTGTAACCCTCCTCAATTTCGGTCTAAAGGAAGTGGAGAAATTATTTAAGAGTTAAATAGAAACAGCCGAAAAAGGAAAGAGTGAAAGTAAATGAAATGTAATTATTTTCAGTTTAAAATGGTGACGATTTTAATCATTCATTTTTATCCAAAAAGGTTGATAGCAGTCAGATGACAATAAATAATGGAAGTAATTAGTTATAAAAATATATAATTCAATCAGAGAATATAAATGTTATACTTCTTTCTTGCAATTGTAACTGGATTTAAGAGAATTGCTGATAAAATTCTAGGTGAAATGATCTTCAAAAAAGTGCAACAATAATCATACTTTTAATGTGTTTTAAGGACCGTACACACGCAGCGTTTTTTTAAGTCTTTCCACCAGACTTTTTGCTAAGCTATATACAGGGTGGGGCGTAAGTTTGGAAGCAAATGAAAGTGCATATTATAATCCAACAAAAAATATATTTAATAATTTACAGTTATGTATTATTACATAAGGGTTTTAAGAATTCAAAAATCATAAATTTAATCAAAATGTCCCCCTTTGTTTTTAATAACAGCCTCAAATCTCTTCCGAACTCCTCCTACTGCGGCACGCAACTGTTCTTGTGAAATTTTCTTCCAAGATCACTGGAGCGAACGCTTTAAATCATCCACACTGCGATGGAATTTACCACAGGCTTTTGATTCAAGAATGGACCATACCGAAAAGTCCATAGGATTAACATCTGGGGAGCAGGGAGGCCATATTTCTTTGGACCAAAACCGTGGAAGATGGTCATGGCACCAGTTTTGAGTGACATTTGCAGTATGTGAAGTCGCGCCGTCTTGCTGAAATGTCCATATAGTGTCATTACCGAAGTGATCCTTAGCCGACTCCAACATTGGCGTCAAAATATTCTCAATATAACATTTAGCATTGATTTTGGCGCCTTATTCCATAAAAATTAAAGGAGATCTCCAAGTTTCTGAAACGGTTGCCCAGACCATTACTGAAGCAGGTTTCATGGTTCTGTGGACAGTTTTTTGGTTGTATGGGATGTCTTTTGCACTTTTACCAATTATTCTGTCATTCCTCCGGTTGTGAGCCATTTCCACTGTGGAAAATTTTTCGTCAGACCAAACAATTTCACCAGCCGTGCCAGACTTCAATTCTCTCAGAAGTGCTTTGCTTCTCTCCAATCTCTTTTTCTTTACAGCTTCTGACAGAGTCTGTCTCTTTTGGAATGTGAAAGAGGACATCTTTAGGTCTTCTTTGACAACTCTTCTCATTGTTCTGGGACTCACATTAGCTGTTTTGGCTAACAATCGTATTGACCTTTTCGGGTTCCTCCTGATCTTCTCTCGGGCACATTTTATCAGTTGTACGGTGCGTTGTGAGCGTGATCTACCACTTCTTGGACGATCAGTCAAGTCTCCTCTCTCATTAAAACACTTCACACACTTCCAAACAGTCGATCTCGCTATTGAGAGAGTCTTTAAAATGACGGAATCTGACTTCCCGGCACGGTGTAGAGCAATAATGGCTTCTCTTTTGTCTGACATTTTTGAATTGCCTAATTTATGGAAAAATAACACTGCCACGTCATAATGTAGTGTCTCTACTATAGTTCAAACCCTATCACCTACTTAGGAACTTATTTTTAAGAATTATATTAATGTTTGAAAAATTGCTTCCAAACTTACGCCCCACCCTGTATAAATCGTATAATTATCATTTGGTATTCATGTTACCTGAAGGTATTATGGATACCAAATAATAATTATACGATTTATATCCTTTTTTCTTATATTCTCGTGGAAAAAGTAGGAAGAGCTTAGCAAAAAGTCTGGTGGATAGACTTAAAAACTCTGCGTGTGTACGGCAGAGGTTATTACCTGTTTATGCAGAATAATAGTTTGCACAATTGGTTCTTTTCTCTCTCTATCCCGAGCTTCTTGTAACACCTCTCTAAGGGGGTCCCTACTCCCTGTCAGAGCCCCACCTCTCACCATCACCCCCATCTGACGATCTGATTCTCCTAACCTGGCGGTAAGAAACGATTAGTAAAATGAAAAAAAGCTTTACATTTCGATTGCAATTAAAACCAACAGCTGTTAGATTAAATAGAATATATTTATTTTCTAGGTTTACTTCTAATTTCATACCTGATGAAGGATTTTACTTTAGTAATTTGGAAAAGATTAAAATTATCTTTGTAAATTATGAAGAATTGATTTCTATTAGCAACTCATATTTAAATAAATATGAAGATTTTGGAATAAAATGATCTTCCTGCATAGAAACTATTTATATCCGTCAATTTCAAATTGAAGTTTCGACATGAATTGGATTTTTTATTATGAACATAACATTAAAAACATTTCTAAATGATTATTTAGAAAAGCTCGAGATGAAAATACTATAACATTTACTGATAGGACTCACATGGTGTTTAGTTCACTAGGTTGCTGCAGAGATCCCAAAGGTCCCAGTACTGTCTTGCCAAGGGCACGGGCAGCAGACATTATCTAAATAGAGGGAACGGGGAGAGAATTTGCCATTGTAATATTTAGCCCGACTCCTGTTAACACAGTGTAGTAAAGGTACATTTTGCATGTAGCGATTGTCAATTGCGATCATCACACAGCGATACTCGCCCAGCACTAGTGCAATGCTATTCCTATGGGGCTGTTTTGCAACGAGAGATTATCGCTGAGCATTAGTTCAATAAATTTCTATTGTTGGGCGATTATCGCTGACCAATGATCGCAACAATTGCTGCATGCAAAACGTACCTTAAGAGTAAGATGATAGGGTAAGTTCAAGTTATCGGACTATTCCACTTCGATCGTGTTGAAAAAAGTATATAATAATAGCTATCTTATAATAACCATATCGTTTTTATGATTGAAAATGATACAATATACGATAATTCATAAATTACTGTAGAACTAAATAGAGTTAAATTTGGTATTGGGTGTAATATTTACGTACCAGTAGAGGGCGACAGTGTCTCACCAGCATCATAGCTTCAAAATCTGTCACTCTTCTAGGTAACTTTTGGAGAGTTGATCTGGTACCACTGCTCTCCAACTCTGAAGCTTTGATCTCCTACCATAAAATAATAATATTAGAGAATAAAGTAAAAAGGTCGCATTATATGTCTCATATTAAATCAAAAGGTAGAAAGTTAAGAAGAGTTAAATCAGTATCTTCCCACCGTGATGAAATCCTCTATCTGAACGTAAAACTTTGTTCCCTGTAGTAACTGCTTGGACACTCTCTTTAGGTCAGGTGAACGGCGATCGGAAGATAAGTTGGTTAGCGTTTGCTTCTGTTAATAAGTTAAGAGAGCTTGACAGGATTAGAAAGCTTTTATTGGTAGCAAGGCAATGCTTTTAGGGATTGGTGGGATTCAAACTGACTAACAAGCGGTTCGCGCGAACCACTAAATGTGGTACAATATTTTATATAAAATTAAAAATAAGAAATGATCAGTGACCACCACGTTCAACACACGTTCAATACGCACTCCAAAGAATAAAAGTATGCACAGTCTGTAGTTGTAAGCACGTGTTCTTTCAATGATTAGAAAATTTATATTTTTTTATCCAGAAATTTTTGTTTATTTTACTGTAAAACATATTCCAGGAACAGGTTCTGCGAACTTTTATATTTTTAGGAACCGGTTCACGCGAACCGGTGCGAACCCTTGAATCCCATCACTGCCTGAGTTGAAGTTTAAGGGATTTCACTTTAACAAGCTTATTGGGAGGTTATTGCATTATTTTATAGGGGCGGTACACTCGCTAAACCTTTTAATCAATTGTAGTGTTTCAGAATTAAGGCAATAAACTTTTTGACATACCTGTTAAAATACATAAGCTTAATTTGGATTTCACAGATTGCAATTCAAAGGTGAATAATGAACAAACGATCCAGTGTTTGTTTATTATTCACCAAGCCTAGGAGCAAATGCATCGCAAACAGCAAGTATCTGATCATTTAGAATTGTGTTCCATTTCACAAGAAATTTTGTTTTCAGAGACTCTTGAGAAGTGTTAGTAGTATCTGATACTCTTGTTTCCAAAATTGGCAAGATAGAAAGTTAAAGTCTGACCAGAAATCTTTGCCTATGAAGAATAGAATGATAGTTTGAATCCAGGTTTGAGTCAATTTGGAGCTATTTGATAGTGCTGAGTCCTGACTGATATTATGTGGTGAACCAGAAAGTATTCTCTTGCACATGATATAAACTTTTTGAAATTTAAAAAAATTTCCAACCAGTTGAACCATTCATTATCAACTTCTATGCAATAGATGAATTAGTCCGACCCTCTTTGTGGAGCTTGATCAGCCCTGATACAAAGTATGAATTTTGAATCTAAATGCCTGAAATAGGAAGATAATGACACTAGTCAAGATGAGATAAGATTTATAAAATCAAACATCGATTTTGAATCTCCTGCTATATCACATTGAGAACATTCCACCTTGAATAGTTCTATGAATTCAGGCACGATATTTTCATGCACATTATATTCTTTCTGTATGGATAGTAATACACACCATATCTAAATCATCACTGATGACTGTACTAACGGATGTACAAATGGGCACGGAACAAATCAGACGCAACTACTATGGCAGAGGACCAGTATCTCTTGCAGACGTGCTTGGCGAGAATACCAGACAGTTGAACGTAACAAGACTCTGCACATACTTGAGGAGCTTTGGAGTGAATGAGATTTAAGAAGAATGCGCCACGAAATATCTGACCCCTACGGACGACGTGGCAGATAGCTCAATGAATCAATCAATCAAATAACTGAATGTTTTGAATCGATTTAAGAACAATTTAGCGAACGTTTACTTTTGACTGTACTGCCCCTATAAAAGCGATGTTGACAGGAAATCATCAGTGATCAATATGAATAGTATAGCAAAATTAACCTTAGAGACCCAGTGCAAATTTCTTCATACTTTATTTTATGACATTAACTGTTAGGCATATGTACATTATTTAGAGAAATTCTAGAACTAAATAACGGGCACTCATAGAGCGCATACCTTCGCCGCCGCTTATAAATGACGACCATTCAATAATTTTTGAGGTACAAATGACCTTGGCCTTCGATCCAATCGCTCCTAAAATCTAACCAAATTGTTCCTGGATAATGACCAATCTTCCCCCAAATCTCAAGCAATTTGGTTAAATGCTTTTGAGTTATACGAATAACAGGATTAGATATAAATGGCGGCAAAAATATAACTTTCTGCAATTTGCGAAGGTAATTAAAAGAATCATCCAACAGTCAAACCGCTGAAAAATTATGTTTAGTAAGAATGGGTACATAATCAGTTCGATGGCACAGATTTGATGACAAATATTATGAATAGAAACACGACAAACGCACGCACGGAAATTGATGTTTTCATCGCTAGATGGCGTTATTGTATCATTAAACAGGGATTTTAAAAGTGAAATAGATTAATATAGGTAGTTGATAGTTCTATTATTGATGTTCCCGAATTAGTATATTTCATTCATAGTATAAAATGTTGCACTAGGTCCTTGATATGTTTGGGCATAATAGTGTGTTTACTTTCAAATAGATCACTAGTGATTGTTACCTTCAGTCAGTTTATTAGGAAACACATAAGATGCAAAATAAAGCAATTTCACATAACACTATATTTAGTTTTTTATTTATTTATATACAATTTCTTTAGGATATACAATATCATTATTAGTTACCATTCATGCTTCATTTATGGAAAGCAGCTTTGTATCAATCAAACATACAGCATGCCCATCAAATAGGAGTGTCCTTACCTGACCAAGGGATGACAACATGTGATGCCAAACATGAGGTTCCAGAATATCTTCCGCGTGAAGAACCGCAGCTGAGAGTAATGTTAGAAAAGCTGCTACGTGTGGTGACTTCAAACCACTTGTCACATGACGGCATTCGAACTGAGTGACAAGAGCCACCAATGAACTTATTCTCTGGTCGAAACTCACCACTTCTTCCGAATTCTGACCAATCTTTCCGCAGACGCATTCAGAGAAAACCTTCATTTATTGGGAGATTTGAAAATATTATTAGAAACTATCAGAGAGAAAGTTATTGTGTTGCCGTAGAAAATAAGATGTGTTTCTATAATGCAGTGTAGCTGAATGTAATAATAATGATGTTGATAGCCTTACCTTCAAGAAATGTGTCAAAGAAAACACATAATTGGAATCTACTCTCCTGAGTAACTTGTAGCAGGAGAACACAAGTCTCCCTCTTCTGGCAACTGGGCGATATTTATCTCTCACATTACGGATTTTTTGAAGGGTTCTGGAGTTTTCAGATAATTTTGTTCTATATTCTGCTGCTGAAGCCTGTAAAAAATTACAATGGTCCGCTACATGTATCTTAAAATATAGTATAGCTAGGTATAAAACAAAGTCTACCGACCACTGACAATTGTTTGGTATAACTAGAAGAGTTACTATTGAAAACTTGCAACAAACTTAATACCTTTTCAAAATTTCAATTTATTGCATAATTTACTAACTTACCTTAGACTCATAGATAGCAGAAAGTAGAGCTTCAGTTTCCAAAGGAGTTGGAGCATCAATGAGCTTCTTGAGAATGGCATTATCGACAGATTGCTCTGCTTCCTTATCCTTGAGGATAGATGCTCTAAGTTTCTCACTTTGTTGGTGTAAATCCTCCCTTTCCTGGAGTAACACAGTGTCCAGAAGTCTCTCCTCCAATATCCCAGACTTTATAGCAAATGAGAGAGTGGATATTCTCGAAGCGATGTGTTCGGCCATTGATGGCTGGGAATCGTGTGTCAGAAATATTATTCTGTATCTTATTTCAGATATTTCGCATTTGCACTTCAATACGCCTGAACTACCTTTTCCCAAATGTTCAACTGTATTTTCTTTGCAGCATTGTGATTTAGTAATTTCTGCAATAACGTCTAGTAGTTTTCCTAAATTGCCACCGGGCTTCTCATCAGAATTAACATGCTGCACAATAACAGTTTTTGATCTTTCAGTCATAATTTTCCGAATAATACTATTTAAATCATTATTTCCAAGACTATAAACAGCTACCCCACCAGTTTGTTCGTAAAGCTTCTGGAGAAAGGGAATCAATTGCTGGTCAGGATCAGAAACAAGAATAGGTCTGAAGCTGGAGAGGAGCATAGCAACCTGAACGTAACGACTGTCATCCGGCTCAAGGTTCGATTGAAGCCATGTTTCTCTTTCTTTATTTTCAGTCATAGTATTTGATAGATTTACAACCTCTTGCACACTAATGCAATGCTTCTCAAGTATTCCTGAGCATAAAGAACGCAGCATAATCGCAATTTCATCCAACCTAAATAAACCGAAATATGCTGAAGCAGTTGATGCCAATATGCAGTCTCCAAACATAGCTTTCGCCTCCAATTCACAATCCTGGTAAAAATGTGAATAAAAGAGACTAGTCATGGTGGTATCTACTAAAATTGAAAAAGAATAGAATCCTTTGAGAGAATGTTCAAAGCCTTACCTCTAACTGCTGATGCCATCTGACGTCTTCATCTGCAAGTACAGTGGTTAGTCTAGTGCATCTTTGAAGTCTCCCAGTAGCACTCCTGATGGCAGCTTCTAATTGTTGTCGAGAGCTGACGCAGCCTTCATATCGAGACTCTAACTCTCCTAATTGTCGCTCACTTTCTCCTAACTGTTGTTGTAATTGTCTTTGTCCTACCATCAAAGAGCTTAGATCTCTTTCTGCATCAGCCAGTCTAATCCTCTTAGGTTCAATGGCATGCAACGAAACGGTGTAATGGTCTAAAGCCCTCAGCCAAACACATAGAACACGACATGGTCGAGAAACCTTACCTATCTCCTCAGGAGTAAACTTGGGATGCTCTAAATATTTTTTAACTTTTCGCATCACTACTTCATTGATATTACTTTTGTCAAGTTCAAGTAAGCGACGAGTCATAGAAGCATCACCAAGCAAGGTCTTCATGGTTGACCATTCAGTTTTGAGTCCCAAAAGTAAGCAAATGGGTTCCAAGGAAAGTACCACTAATTCTGGAGGTTTGTTCAAAGCTCGAACTTCAGCCAAATCTTTTTTGTCCAAAGCTTTTATTCCTCTTTCAGAAACTTCAAGTATTGATAGAGCTGCTTTGACTTCAACCGCTACTTCTGCAGCATGCTTACTTACAACTTCATCTTGCTCCTACAAAAATGTTGTGAATGTTGTGAAATAATTTCAAGGTAAAAGAAATAAGAACAGATACATTTTGCAAAAGAAAGACTATACCTTGACTCTCTCTTGATGTCGGGCCATTTCTTCCCTGTAACTATCAACAGTCTCCCTCTGCTTCCCAAGATCTGATGTTAGAGAACTAGCAAGCTCGTGAGCTTTTTTGAGTGCTGGTTCCAATTGGCTAAGCTCGTACTTCATTTCTTCAACACTCTTACTAGATTCCTCAATTCTCTGGTCAACAAAAAATATTTTTTAATTAATGAAGGTATAAAGAAATATTAACACCTAAAATAATTTGTAAACAACTCTTGTGATAAATTATCAAAATGAAAACTGAGCTTATTGAAATAGTATGTATATTTTACTAATGAAACTTTACGCTTTTAAGTTTTATTTTAAATATCTTTCAGTATGTGTAAGGTTCACCTTCAGTCCATTTTTTAACAAATTAAGTTTTCCTCCCAACTGTTTCCTCCTTCGCTGAAGATAATACTGAAACAATTTACAGCACTCCACAAAATCTCCTAAAGTGTTCTTCACTTCTCCACAACTCGAAATGTGTCCTTCAGTGGAAGTGTTCAAAGATTTCGAGTTTTTCAGAAGCGTCTGAAACAATGTGACGTAAATTTAGTACAAATATATATTTCGTAAATTTAACGAAGCATGGCAAGTAGGAATATTTTGTGCATATATTCACCAAGTGAATTTCGGCCAGACATTTCGAAACTTTAACAAGAAAATCTTCAGGTAGGCAGACGTTTTGAAAGATTTTCCCTGCCAAATTCATCAAGGTTGATTCAGGCCATCCATCCGTGCCAATACTAACATACGAACAGTGCCACGATACAGCTTTGTTTGACGAAGACAATAGCTTTTCCATCTCCTGTTAAGATTGAGATGTACAATAGTGTATGATATAAAATCGAAACTTATATTGAACTAGTTCTTATGGACATTGTTAAACCTCACCTCCTCTGAATTGAATAAATAGCAGATATGCAAGAACTTCCTTATTCTAGCAATAATTAGTCTCTTGACTTTGCGTTTCATTTCTTTATCCATGTAAGCATCACATCCTTCTATTACTCCTTTTTTCTTGAATATTTTGAGTAGAGATTTTTCTTCATCATTCGAGAACAGCTTTCTCGACCAACCTACCAAATTGTAAAATTATTCTTAATAACATTGTCGAATAGGTGTGAATTCATTTGTATGAGAGATTTTACAGACCATTAACAGTTAGAGATAGCAGTATATCTAATATTTCTCGAGGTAGTGATGAACACCTAGCAACGATGGTGATTTGCTCACTGGAGTCGTAAGCATATTCGAGACAAGTTTTGATACTGGATTTCATTAAATGTTGATTCTCTTCTTGAAGATTGTGAACTCTGCCGTAAAATGAATAAAATAATAAAATTATTCTTATTTTCTGAGCATAATTTATAATAATGAATCATTAACCAAATGTCGAATTAGTTAAAAAAATATTTATCACCTGCACTTAACGTATTTAAGAACTATGTCTACGAGGCTTCTCTTTCCTGATCCATGTGGTCCTGTGATAATTAAATTTGCAGAAGGTTCATCTGTCAAACCTTCCACCATTTCACCTACCATCTTAAGGTGAAGCTCAGTCAGCTGGAAATGGCAGGGAGACTTCAACTTCTGAAACAGACTCATTTCACTTGACATATAATTTGATTATAAAATTAAAATTAACTTAATTAATATCAAGCTAGAATAATATATATTTCACTTCTTCAGATATTGAAAGTTTATAGCTATTTAATAGAGTAGGTTTATTTGTATACTACGTATCATAATGCCTTTAGTTGACCCAATGTCCTTTGGTAAGATCTTTGGTTGGTTCAAAATCTAAAATAATTATGTGGCATAGGCTGTATTTATTTGTACTCTTCTTATTGCTAGAACATAATTATATAGAACAAATTTAAACATTATTTGATGATTTCCTAATGTCCTCCCACAAGGACAGTTTTCGTTATAGGGCTAATGATCACAGTATGAAAGCTACATACCTCAATCTGTTTCTCAAAATGAGTATGGTCGTTGGAGCATTTAAGAAGAATTTCATTGTGGTAGAAGTGAGGCCACCAACTGATGCAGTGTTCCTTTCTCTTCATATCATCTGCTGCAAACATCTGCTCTAAACATTTCTCTATTGCCTTCACCAAGTCCTCTTCTCTCGCACTGAACATGTGTTTGTAAACTCGCATCGTCTGGTGTCTGATTAGATCAACTGCTTCGCACTCAGGCAATCCAAAGGCCTGGAAATGTTTGCCCAATGCTCTGCTTAACCTGATGAGATGATTCAAATTTGACATATAGGGTTCTTTAGCTTCAAAGGGTTGATTGGTTAAAATGTTCTGGATTTCGATATGCAGACTCCGGATGACTTGAGGCAGTTTACCGGCTGCTCCATCATGCTCATTAATTTCAGGAATGAATTCTTCAAGGTGCAACTGCAAGAAATATATACTCCTTTAAACGTAAATTATTAATTAGCAATAGATGTATAAAATATACGTAAATAATTACCTCATACAAAATAACGCTTGTATACTGAATAGACTTACGTTTATTAATTTGATTATTCTTCGAAGTGATGGGGAGGGGAACTTGACTGGAACGAGTAACCTCAGAACTCTGATGGGTATGATGGTTTTCAAGTCTTTTCCTTCATTTCCATCTTTACTTATCTTATTATTATTCATACTAATTGAAACTGTGAGCACGACAACAACATTTTTCAAGAAGATATCACCATCATACAGGTCCGAATAGAATTTGCCAAATTGCATCAAATTTCTGAAATTGAAAATAGTTTGAAGATCATTTGATAGGTTATGTAAGTTATTAAAATGGTCAATGACGTACCTTAGGGCTTCCCACAGAGACCCTTTCCTCTTGTCACAGTCAGGTAAAAGGTGTACGTCATCCAGTAACAGCAGAACACTTTCATCACCAGGATATTCAACTGTCCTGAGCCTTTTAGACCCACCTCTGACATCAACAGCGAGGTCTAGTGAAAAGTTATATTCGATAATTAATAGAATATCAAAGAGGAATTGATAGTTTGAAATAACTTGACGAGAAAGAGAGTTCAAATTTCTGAAGAGTTTCACTAACCATTACTTGTTTGAATTAAATTTTCCATTATTGTATGAGTAAATTCAGTGAGAGTCGAATTTCTTGAACATCTAAATCTGATCATGCAGGGAACATTTTCCAAAGTTTCTTCAACTTGATTCCAAAATGTTGACATTCCTTGGCCTGTAAAAGAAATTATGAAAATGGTAATACGAATCGTTTTCTACGAAAAAAATGCATACCTATCATCTTACTGAAAAGGTAAAAAAACAAGAAACATGGAATCACCTAATCATCCTCATCTAATTTCTTTAGATACTATCTAGGCTAAATTTCGATTAATTGACTGTTCCACATTTTCGATCACATAAGAAAAATATAATAATTAGCGAGTATTTAATTCTTGTCCATGATACCTGCACCAATTAAAATAAAAGTTAAGTAATAATTAATATATATTTCAGATTAGTCTTTTTTCAATATTTTATTTTGATTGTTTTAATGGAAGAAATGGACTTTAAATTAAGCTCACCGAAATCTCCGTAAAAAAGGAAATGTTTTCCCGAAGGTAATAAGAACTTCAATCCTTCGAACATCATCTTAAACTCTTCAGTGAATTCAATTTTCTTCTTCACAGGGTGCGTTTTCTCCGCCTTTTGTAATTTTATCCTGCAATCGACAGAAAACATTTGCATTATGAAGATAATATGCATTAAATACTTTCAGTAAAGGTTTTGTTTCTCACCATTTTATGAGACCTGCTAAAGCTCTCACAAGTTTCAAACTCTTCAAATTTCCGAGTGACTTTTTAGGAACCTCAGACTTTGTATCCGTGTCAGTGGTTTCTTCAATATCATTCTTCGATCTCGCTTCATTTTGCTCTTTTCTGACTCCCGGTTCTACAGGTTCTATTTCTGTTTGGTTGTTTTCGCCTTCTGTCTCAAGAACAGTGGGTAGATGAACATCTTTTTGCGTTATCGGAAAATCGTCAGTTTGGTAGGTCGTATCTACAGCTTCACAATTCAAAACAGTGAAACATTTAGACACAAAATCTTCCAGTGTAATTTTATCCTTTTTGTTATGGAGCCATTCTTCAGTTACCAGAGTTTCAACCATTTTCGAAATCGAATCCTGAAATGAGAATGAACATATTTGGTTGCATTTAAATTTAAAATGAATAACAAGTTGAAAGTTTTAGAGTTCTGACTAACGTGAAATATGGCATCAAATTGACAATTTGCCATAGAATTATTCAAAATATCCGTAAATTTTGTCCGGTCCCACTCCACAATTTGCTCCATTTTCAATTCAATAAGTTCATCGTCTTCTTCAATTTTATAGAATTCATCAAGGTACAAAATGGGTGAACTGAAAGAACAAACATTAACAATTATTAGGAATATTCCATTTGAATATAGTGTTTGACAATTTTTAGTAAGTGGTAAGTTTAGAGTTATCGAACCGCACTATATTTTCGGTCATTTGAGGAAAATTTAAAATTAATATTATTTAACTCATTTCAATTATTATACATTTGACATTTCCTATCATATGATCTAACATGTGGAACAGTCCACTTACATTATATTCATTATTAAATCTTACCAGTTCATTAAATGTGCGCATATATCTTCCGTATTGGTAACATGGATCACGAAGTTGACATGTCGAAGGTCAGATGTGCCAAACCAAGAGTCGGAGAAAATTTCACCTGCAAAACTACAGAGAGATCTGCAAATCACTCCTACAGACGTCAAAGGAGAGTCTAGGATGATGTACAGACTGCAGTCAGGGGTCTGCTGCTCTATTATCTGAGGAATTAAATTGTAAATAGCTACATCTAACAATTTAATTATAAATATGGTTATGAATAATGATGGAACGGTAATAACTTTGCAGAAATTTTTAATTTTTAATCCACGGTTCAACTCGTCAGACAGAAGTAGATACACAAAAAGGAAGATAAGAGATATTATCTCGAAATTGATGCATTATATCATTACCATATGGATTGCAGCTACGAAATTATAAGATACATAAGAAATACAGATTATTGTAAAAAAAGGTAAGGGCAAATTCTTAAAACGTATTCTAATGAATTGGATATTATGTACTGAGGACATCATAAACCAAATAGATTATGAAATTTTAATATAAGTTTAAATTCTACCTATGAATCAGTAATAAGATTACCTTAGTCACTCGAATGGTAAGTTTCTCTTCACTCATAGATGCGCAGTCCACACTGTGAACATTGACACCAACCATATCTTGGTAGATGTTCAGAATGAATGAATGGAGAACCTTGAACAATAAATATTCATATTAATTGTAATTATCTAGTTAACCATAGCTGCATTCAATATAAGGTGCGTTTGCTTACGTTTTTCAAAGGCAGAGAGTTCCTTCCCACTACAATGCAAGTATTGTAGGCAAGTAGGGATGTAAGAACATGGCCAGCAAAACGAATCAAACCTATACAAGGAAATATTATACTTCTAAATAATTGCTATATTTAGCAATAGCATTATTCAAATATATTAGAATTGATTTATAAAATGTAGATGACGATTGATGATGAGGTTAATTGTTAGACTATCTGTCTCACCCTTTTTTGTCACCCCATCTAAAGTTTTGCTCAGAGCAACTTGTAAGTTCTCTTGAGGTGTTTTAGAGAAGGAATTGTGGAGTAACATTTCAAGGGACTCTCTAGTCACTCCTTTTAAAGAATCACTTTCCTTCTGTTTGGGCATCTGTAGCAGCTTCAACTGGTAATATTGAAAAAATAAAAAATAACTAGGATCTTCTTTCTCACAATTAAATCATAATAATTACGTTACTTGTTCTTAAGTAAAATGGTGTCTTAGAACATATATTTTAAAATGGGATTAACTTAATTTTCTGAAGCAAGTAAAACCAACGATTTCGTTGAAAAAAAATGAAAATAGTAGTACGAGAGGAAGGTTTTTCTATTGTTTAAATGTGATTAGATTAGCAGATGCCAAGTGGACAAGTCTTCTATAGGTTCAAAAGTTGCTTACTTTGCTGAGGTCCAAGGGTCCTTCGGACACCACAATGAGAGGAATAACCAAATCCACTGCTTCGTCAGGTCGATCAAACTCTTTCATTTTTAAAGTAGAGATGGTACTTTTCATCGCAACCATAACGATTGCTTCGTCAGAAAAAGATATCTGTGACCGGAAAAAGCATGTACGGTAAAATTAAGATTGACTTAAGGATTTTAGTAAACTATTATGTAAGTTCAATCAATTGAAATTTATAATTTTACTCAGGGGTAACAATGTAAAAAGAAATTTTCTGACTATTTGAAGGCATTTTTTATTCCATAGGTCGAAATCTAGAAAATTTCAAGCATTCGGCCTATGAAGTTTCTAATCTTACTCTACTAGCTACTGAGTTGAAGGACCGTCTTCTGGTTTCTGAAGCCACTTGACAGATGGTCCTGATGAACCTAAACATGAAAAGCTGTAATGTAATGAATTCGAACTACACTTATATGAGATTTAGTTAAAAAGAAGCATGTACCTAATTGGAGATACTTTTGAAGTGATTTCTTCTAGCAGTCGAATGCATCTGGATATGAAGTTTGATGAAACGTTGAAACCGCGACTGATCAACTCAACCTCTAGGATGGTATCTTAGTGAAAAGTAAATATATTACTTAATACTACCTACAGATACATACATAGAAATATTCAAAATATATCCTTTTTAAGTTAACATAAATTAGAAATTATAAGTTAAAGACACTTTTACTCACCTAAAGGTGGCAGAGACACGTTAATAACCTTCATGAAAGAGCCTATCGGGTGACTAACGAGAAAATCAGCGCTAGAAACACTGTTGAAGAGTGGACATCTTTCTTTATTTGTGGATATTCCCATGAAGAGAGAGAATTTCTCACTCAATTTTGTTTGTTGACGATTAATCATGCAACTTGAGGGAAAGAAATTTAAAAATATAGTCGTTGTTCAACATATCGCTTGTTTGCAGCAACAACGTCATAAGTACAGAAACATGTATTTTAGAGTTATTTATATAGACATATAAATCATAAAATGCTGATTATTTTGGTAAAAAAATCATCATTGTAACTTTAAAATGTACCGCTAGAGAGGCTAAATGTCCTAACTATATACCATTAAATGTACGTACATTACATGTACTAATATGCCTCTCCTGAAAAACAGCTTTTTTGAAGTTATGACACTGTTCTCGCAAATAGGCGATATATCTGTTTCTTTAGGGTGATATAGATAAATTTTGATACAAGAATGAAGCTTTCGAATAAATTAGCTACTTTATATTAGGCAGGACGACCTTAAAGTATTTGATTTTTTATAATCCCTCTTGATTATTAAGAATATAGGGTAAATTCCAGTGGTGGGATTCAAACTGTATAGCAACCGGTTCGTGCGAACCAATGCAAGCTCTGTAATTCCTTTAATCCTACTACTGACTTGGGGAAAAGTATGTCTGTTGAGACATATGTGCCCCGTCAGATTCGAATGGGTTAAATCACAATAGAACTACAAAACTCAATTTCTAGTTAAGTTATTGAAAACAACATAATCATTGTGGTACAATAATTTATATCAATTTAAAAATAAAAACTCGGACCACGAGACTGCTCAGTGACCACCACGGTGTACATACGTTCAATACGCACCAAGAATACAATTATGCACATTCTGCAGTCTTAAGCACGTGTTCTTTCAACGATTTGAAAAATTACATGCGTTTTATCCAGAAAATTAGGTGTATTTCACTGGAAAAAAAAATTCCAGGAACAGGTTCAGACGGTTCTGCGAACTTTTATATTTTTAGGAACCGGTTCGCGCGAACCGGTGCGAACCCTTGAATCCCATAACTGGTAAATTCCAAGTTATTGGACTTGTTACACTTGTTAAGACACAAGTGAATAATAATAATTATTTAACTCGTTATTTAAAATAATTATTATCATATACTTATCATTTTATTGAAACTGTAGAACAATCTGATTACTTGGAACTTTCCATATTTACAGTTTATATTTTTATATAAAAGACATTGATTAAGTGATCATTAGTGGAATAAATAAATATTTCACATGTCACTAACTAGTCATGAGAGTCTGAAGTAGCTCTGTCTATCTCCCGAATATTCTGAGCCAAATCATCGAGAAGTTCTTCCTGCAGTTCTTGTGGCTCTTCCAAGAACAGCCAAAGACCACTCGTGACGCTACCTTGGAAGATGCGCGTCATATCCTAGAGATAAAACGCAAATTCTTGATGGATAAAAGACTAATTCTTTTCGTGTTAATAGATTAATATAGAGAAATATAAGGTTGGTCTACATATTATTAAGAGGGGAACCCCATTTATTCTTCTATCAGTTCTATGGTCTACCTATCATTTTCTGTCTTGGTTGCCAACACAGATAATAAGTTCCATTTTAAGTGTACTGCGTAACCCAAAAGTTTCAGTTTTGTTAAAAATTATTATTTCAATCACAAAAAAGCAACATAATTTAATTAGATATACGAAATTATTATTATTATTATAATGTACATTTACATTTTCAATATATGGTACACAGACTATACAATTTATTCCTTATATTCTCATCTGTTGAGAGATACATAAATAGATAAATATCAGCCACTTATCGTAAGGTCCTAATTATTATTTTAATTATTTAACTTTACGGAGGAAGACTTACCTTAGCAGTTACAAGATGAGAGCAGGTGATGCTGACTAAGTACCTAGCGCAGTGGTGAGCCAAGGTTTTCACGGTGTCTCTCTTCGAAACTCCAATATCAGAAACAAACGATGCAACTGCAGTGAGAAATTAAACACATGATCTAGTATTGGATAAATTGCTATATCTCAATATTCTGAAATTCAACAGAAATTATGTATAATAACTAAACGTTATTACGTATAATTCTACATTTCAAAAAGAAAAAGTATAACAGCGTTTTAATGGCTGTTGATATAAATTTTAAACCATTTTACCTAAGCAGGATATGTATTCTGAAGTTAATAATTTTAGATTTGAATGTGTTAATTGAGGAATTTTTGATATAACTTTAGGAAAAGTGCTAGATTAGAATCATTGAAATACCTCTTGAGTTCGACAGGCTTTTCACCAGATTCAGCAGCGCTCTTTCCGTTGCACAATAACTGGTCACACATCTAGTAATGTACAAAAGTCATGTCAATTGAATACCACTCAAAACTATATATCATTTAGTTCTTTGAGTTTACCTTCTAGGAATTCCCAAGTACTCATATCCATATGACACGCTTTGCCCTGCAATCTTATACTGCACTGATGCTATTCTACCACTACCTGCGATAGTATGGTGACCAAAACGTAACCAGTTCCAACAGTTACTGAAGTCATGAATCGAAAAGATTTCAGTCATTACAAGAAAATGGGAATGAATTGTGACAGTCAATATCATATTTTAAGTCGTATTGATAAATTAAATTTCGTATTAATATAATTCAGACAAGTACCTAGTTTTGGGAGAACATTCTGCTATCATCTTACTGGCGTCTCTCAATTCCATTAAAGTTGTGGCTAGATTGCAAAGCTTATTGGACTGCATCACCAAATAGTCTTCAGTTAATTCATTGCTGTCATTGAGAGCAGTTTCGGTACTTCTGTGACTGTTAGGTTCAAAAAGATAAAGATCATTGTCCTGCAAAGACAAACTCTCATAAAGAGTTCCAATTTTACGAGTTAGTTTTGGATTTCTTTTCACACCATCGGAGGAGAGGTTTATATTTTGATCCGCCCTTTCTAAAATAAAAATTTCTTCTTCAGACAAAGGTTTTCGAATCTTTTTATAACTACGATCAGTAATTCTAATAGATTCGCAAACGAAAGAAATGAGTTTGTTAAAGATGTTGACTAAATTCATAATATTTGGTTTAGCTGGTAACTGAGAAGAGTGGTCTATGTTTTCGGGAGGAAGCATTCCGTCCAGCGTCGAATAGTCGCAATTGCCTTCAATGATTTGAATCATGGCTTTCGACCAGGAAAGTCTGACGCTCATATCAACAACCTGTGAAGTAAATGCATCATTTAGTGAGAGAGAGTTAAATAACTAGTTAATAGAAATAATAGGTGTAATTAGAATAATTTATATATATAACCTGTTGCGTAAATCATTTTAAAATCTTTTAAAAATTAAGAAATGTGCATTTACTTTTAAAAATAGATAAATTACCATTGATTTCACTTTAAAGGTCCTCTCCAGGCTCCGGGAAAAAAATGAGTTTATCACATAATATTATAGAACTAAGGTCTACGATCATTATTCCGCAAACCGCATACAATTCGGTTCTGCATATATTTTATTATTTGCTTTTAAAGTTTTTTAATACTATGTGAGCAACAATCGAGCGACTCTCCAACCTGACGCTGAGAAAGAAGATTGTACACTCATTGTTTTGATTTCAAATTTCGATTTTTAAACAAACAATGCGTTTTTGGTCTTCTTTTAAGATATTAATTGTTTCTAAAACTATATGAACGTTTCTTTTATAAGTTTATCTAAATTTCAACCTTTAAACGAATAATAAATAGATTTATTTAACCAAATACCTAGTTGACAATCAAAACAAATGGTGTACATTCTTCTTCTTCAGACTGAAAATTAGAAAGTCGGAAGTAAAGTAGGTTTTGTAGAGTTTGGATTATAAAAATCTTTAAAAGCATATAAAATTAAAAATATGCTATCAAATTTTATGGGGTTTGCAGTAAAATGATAAGGAACATTAGCCTCGTTGATTTAAACAATAAAAAAATTTGCTTGGAGGGGACCTTTAATAATTAGTGAAAATATAATCAATGAAAATATTACCAAATATTTTTAGGGAAGAGGTAGCAAATCTGTCTGCACTGTGAACTAAATTACATTCACAATAAGATCATTTTCATCAGGTTTTCATTAGTAATAAAACTCAGATAAGTCCAAATAATTGTTTAAAGTAGTACTTTCCAAACTGAAACTTAGAATAAGTTTAGAGTTATTGGACACTTACACATTTTCGATCAAATAAGAAAAATATTTTATGTTGTTATTTCAATTATTATATATGTTTTACTACTGTTCGAAAATGTAGAACAGTCCGATAACTCGGAGCTTATACCCTGAACACAAATAAACTTCACTCACTGACCTGATAAGGTAAGTCACCTTTCTTCAGAAGTTCATGCAAAGGTACACCAATGTGATCCAGTATCAATCGACTGATGGTGGCCCTCATGGAGCACTCCACTCTTTCGAACCAATCCTCCACTCCATGACGAGCCAAAACCTCCTGAGAATGTACAACATGCTTCAAACTCTCAAGAGAAAAAAATGTTGCAATTAGCTATGAGGTCAGGTATAGCTATAGTAAGTACACTCAATGCAGTTCAGATTCACAGTATAAGATAATTGTATGCAAATTATAGTTTTTTTATAAATGATTATATTATCAGATTATCACCTTTGTTAACTTTACTTGTTAGCGAGTCAATCAAGGTTACAGAAACTAAATGTAACATATTGAGAAACATGTTAAAGCTGAAGATTAATTAATGAAAAATCTCCCTCAGAGCTTCACATATTTCTAAATTTTGGTTCAGATTGTCTCAGAAACTCTTTGAAAAATGTTCTATATTCTGCAGAGCCTCTGCAAAGGGGCCAGTTTCTTGAACTAAATGCTGTAGAATTTTTAACAATTTTTTCAAGTAGCCATCATTTTAGTCTGCATATGCACTAAATCCCGACCTTAAAGTTACTCCACCCAAGCCAGCAGCCACATGGCGTATATCCCACTAAGTCAGTACGGAACGGGAACACTCGTGTGAGTTCTCTGCCCACGAGAACGGTCAACACGTTTTATCATCAGAATTGGTGGAAGTTATCTATTTTTTTAGCTGAAAAGTGTCTTTTTGTTCTAGTATATATCCTCATAGACTTATATTCTTTTAAAATTTACGATTTCGATTTTTTGAATAAAATCTTCATTTTTTCAAACACTAAAACCTAAATCAAAAAATCACATTAAATGTATTTATATTCAAAAGTTACATATATTGTCAATACTTCAAAATAATCGGTCAACAAATAAAAAAGTTTTCTGAAATGTAAGAAGACCCCCTTAAATTATTA